>CM076578.1:1727250058-1727274292 GCA_034641835.2 Pinus albicaulis | reverse complement strand
GAGCCTCCATCATGACAGCAGAAAGTTTTAAAGGGCTGTTGAAGGTGACCTCCATGGTTTGCCAAGATAACCATGCTTCATTGCATCAAAGGGAGAGAATGCAAAGAGTATCAATGTGAGGGAGACCAAATCTTCAAGTGTAGTCAATGGCCCTCTAAATGGTCAAGGGAAAGAAGGCACAGGGTTAAGCTTCAAAATGGAAAACCGAGCAAATCACGAGTTTACTGTTGAGTAACTGAGGTTGTCAAACTCCAAAAATGCCAAAAGGGATAAAAACATGTTTTTCAGTTTCTCAGTGAAGAAGAGGTTTGACAGTGCCAAGACCCTCAAGGTTAAAATGGACCTCTTCATTTCTCCAGCAAGCCATCACCAAAAGAAGAAGAATTACTTTGAAAAAGTTTCAAATCACCTGCAATAAAGGGTCAAAAGATATCAGTCAAAAATGATAAAGTGACAAAATCTTAGCAAAAGTGGGTTTTCGGGTTTTAATTTATTTCTCAAGGGTATAAAATCATCTCAGTTATCATTTTTAGTTCATCCGTCATTTACAAAGAAAAAAGAGCTTCCAAGAGAAAATTATGAGTTTTTCAGAAATTCTGGGCAAGTTCACTGGCGCTGTGCTCACAGACCTCGGCGCTGTGTGTAGAGAGGTCCTCATAGTGAAAATTTTCCACTGCGTTGCGCTTATAGCCCGGTGCTACGCGCTGGCAAACCCGACATGCCCAGGCCCAACTCACTCACTTTTTAGCCCAGCGCTGCGCACAGAGGGTGACCCGATAGGCCCGACGTTGCGCTCAGGCACCGGACAAGCTTGCACGTGGGTAGCGTTGCACCCAGATCAGGACCTGAATCACCCGGCACTGCGCTCAGAGGCACACGACAGGGTGGGCAAGGCGCCGCGCTTATGCCAAAATTCTCCGAAATTGTAAAGAAGGTGCCAAAGGCTCAAGAAAAACCCTCCAAGATGTTTTCAAGACCCTGCAAGCAAGATAAATTGGGTAGGTGGCCTATTTCCCTCCTCCTCAAGTGTTTTTAGTGATTTGGTGTCTAAAAAAATGATTAAACCCCAGTGTTTTCAAGCCCTAGGTCATCATGACAAGCAATCCTCTGTTTTGACCTCCAAACAATTCTCACTGAAGGGGAGTGAATTAGGGTAGTTACACTTCATGTTCAAGTTAAGCCCCATTAAGCTCAAAAGCACTCAGTCATAAACCTAACCTCCACATCACTCATTCACAAAAGCTACCCTCACCACCATTTTCATTTTACTCCTCCTGCCTAGAGTTTGTCCACAAAAGCCCTAATCACCATGTCAGGAGTAGAAGACAGTGTCAGTAGTGAAGGAGGGCAAGTGTCTATGAGGCCAAAACACAAAGGGGGGAAAGTAAACAGATTTTAACCCCAGATCACAGTGGATATCACCTCATCTCCCATGATCCTCCCACGTTTCCAGAATGTAGGGTGTTTCCAATTTTGTGAGAGAGTCAAACAAGTGCAAAGCCACCCAGAGCATACAAGTTTATTCATCCTCAATCTGCACAACAAACAATCAAGCCTTGCAAGGGGTGGATTTTTCAATATCAGTAGATGCCATCTCTAATGCTACAAGTATACCCAATATTGTTGAAAAGTGGTTCAAGAAGGCAAGATTAAACATGAGCTATTATGAGCCATTTGTCAAGACTAGGTATAGAGAAGGCTGCAAGGCTATTTTCCCTTTCTCACATATGAAACAGAGGTTTGCACCATTGATGAGGGTTATCATGAAGTACCTTACCTGTGAGGGGAGGTACTCCAAACTTTATTCCTACCATATTAGACTCCTCATGCATTTTACCAGGGTTAAATGCTTCATTTTCCCTATTACCTCTATAGGAGCATTGACAAAATGTCTTCTTTTTTCTGGAGGAGGACCCATGCCCAAAAAATTTAGAGTTTGTTCCATCATTCCTTGATCAAGATGGTGGTTCTACATCAGTTAGAACAGAAGGGCATACCTTGGGAGGTATTCATAGCCCATGAAGTCTTTACAAGCCTACGGCCCCATCATCAACCAAACTTGCCCTCATCATCTCATCCTCCTCCCTCTACTCCTCCATCAGCTCCTACTGACCATACCTCATCCTCTACACAGGTATCCCCTCCTCTATGAAACCTCCCTCCCTCCCCTTCTCTTGATGCATCAGATGAAGAAGGAAGTGGAAATGAAGAATCAAATGAAAATGAGGGTGACGCTGATTTGAGCCAACAGGAGGCAGAGAGCATGAAAACAGAGAAAGAGGATGACAGTGAAGAAAATAAGGAGTTTTACAGTGAGAATGAATTGAACCTTAAGGAAGAAGAAGTCAAAAATGAGACAGAGGACATGGAAATGGATGAAGGTGACAATCAGGATAACAACCCAGATGACCATGTAGGCAATCAAAGCAATGACATTCATGATGAAGCAAAAGATACCATGGATACAGATGAAGCGAGTGACGAAAATGCAGAAGATAATGAAGCAAGCATAAGTGAAGAAGAAAACATTCATGACAGTCATGACAGTCATGAAAATAGTAAAGATAGTGACCCTCACAGTGATGATGATGATGAACAAAATGAAGAGGGTGAAGGTGACATTAAATCAGTCCACAGTGAAAATGAGAGTGATGATGATTTGAGCCATCAAGGGGCAGAGGACATGAAAGAAGAGAAAGAGGATAACAATGAAGCAAGTGATGAAGAGGACAATGGAAGTGGGTTGAGCAATGAAGAAGAAGAAGTCAGCCATGAGGCAGAGGATATGGAAATGGATGGAGATGAAGGTCAGGACAATAGCCCGGATGACCATACAGGCAGTCAAAGCATGGATACATATCAAAGTAGTGAGGAAAATGCAGAGGCTAAGGGCAGCAGTGACACCCAAGAAGCAACCTCAATGATGGAAAAGACAACAAAGATGAAAATGTTCATGACAGTGATGAAGCCAGTCATGAAAATAATGAAGGAGATGAAGGGGCTGATAGTCAAATTGAAAATCACAGTAATAAAGAGGTAAGAAGCTTTGCTGAAGAACAAAATGACAATGCAGAAATAAGTGAAGAGGATGAAAGTGGTGATGATGTTGAGAACAAAGAAGACAATGATGAAGCAGAAAATATGATGACTGATGATACCAATAATGAAAATGAAAGCGTTGATGACAACTGCAAGTATCACAGCCCTGATAAAGACACCAACAAGACCACAATCACACCTCTTTCATTCACATATCATAGAGGGTCAAGGCTTGTGTTTGCTGCCTCCAAAAGGCAAGGGAGCATGCCATCCACCTTAGCTCAGCCACTTGACAAAGGTAAACAATAGGTAAAGGAAGAAGAAGAAGATCATGAGGTTCAAAGTGAGTTTGAAATCATTCAAGTGGACAATGATGAAGAAAATGAAGCAAGAATCTCAAACTTGCTCCTCCAAGACAAAAATGCCCAAATCAAGGACTTGGAAGCCCAATTGGCTAGAGCTAAGAATGTTGTTCATTTTTATGAGATGGAGAACAAACAAATAAGTGCATAACAAGCCATTTATGAGGCTAGAGCTATCAAAGCTTGGAAATAAGCTCAAAAGGCATAGGTAAAGATTTAGGAGTTCATGGGCACCTATGAGGAGAGTGAAGATGAAGAAGGATAGTCAAGGAGGAGACCTAGAACCATGGGGTTGAAGAAGGCATTGGCCAAACAAAGGGAACAATAATCAGCCCTAGCAGAACAACTCCCTCTAGATGAGCTTTTGGCCATGGAGATAGCACATGATTGGAAGCCTTGGTTGGAAAGAGCCAACATACACTTGGAGGCCAAGTTGGAAAGGGCAAATAAGAGCCTTGATCTATAAATAAAAATCACCAAACATTATGCCCAGAGGAATCAAGTTGCAAGGGAAAAACTCAAAAAAGCCCAAACAAAGATTCAAGCACTAAAAGGAGGAAAAGACCAAGAAAACCTTGGAGTCTTAGCATAAGCTTCTCTACAGGTCTCTCAAACTCCATGAGGGAGGCATCCACCAATTTTGAAGAAATTTTGACAAGTTTTGGTTTTTTGAGAATTTGGAGGCTTATAAGCGTAGATCCCCTGGTGGTGCGCTTTTTACTCAAGCATCCTTAGAGGGAAAACTTTACATTTTTGGATTTCTCATGCCTAGTACACTTTACTTGGTGTGGCTTAGGAGCAAGTTGTTGGGAATTTTGTCTTTGGACAGGTTACAAAGGCTCAATCAGAAACCAAAGGTGTATCTGGAAAGTAGACTCATCAAGCTTTCAACCTGCCATCACTTGAGCAACATCCGACATCAAAGAAGGTACCCAAACTGGGCTGCAAGTGGACCAATGTTTCGCTCAGATGCGCCGCGCTTATAGACTGCACTGTGCATTTTTGGCCAAAAGTAAAAAAACACACTCATTTATTGCAAAATATTATATTAGTGTTTTTTGAGGAAAATCACTCTAGAATTAGGTGCTAGAAGTTATTTTGGCATTTATTTCATGGGATATTTTGTGCCTTGGGCCTTGCATGGTCTCTTGGGCATTTATGACATTTATGAGTGATTTTGACATTTTCCAACCCTATCTAGGGTTTTTTCCCTCCATTTCTAAATGAATAGAGCATGAGGGTTTCATTGTAAAATGTTGGCATTTGTTAGCATTTGATGAGTTTTGAGAGCAATTCATGGTTTTCTTGAGATTGAAGAAGAAGTTGGTGTTGTGGAGTTTGTGAATGGCTTGCTTTGATTGATGATGAAGGAGGATAGCTTGTAGGATCCATGAGAATGGTTAATGGTGATGTGTCTCTATTTAGTTCTTGTTTTCATGTTTATCATTATGTTCATCTTTCTATGTTGCAGTAGGACAAAGATTTTAGATTGAGAAATGTTGTTCAGAGGTACCTTATGTCTGTTAGCCCTCATTGCCTTTATGTTTTCCTCTGCTGGGTTAGTCTAAGGAATTCTTAGTTGCTTCTTAGACCCACCTATGCTTGTTTATTCCATGAATGGTTCAATATAGTGGTTTTCAAATATGTTTTATGGTTAGCCCTACTTATTTGATGCTATTTAAACTCTGTTTTTGGAATCTCTCTTTGAAGTACTACTTGTTAGGTTTAGCAAAAGAGGCCATGTTCTGATCATGCCCTTTGTTCATGCTTGAGAAGTTGCCTCAAAGTTCTTTGTAGCTTGATCAATTATGCTTAAGAGTTCCCTCTTCTTTGATTAAAGTTATATGTTATCTTATATGTGGTCTAACCTTGAAGGTGAAATCACTAGAAGTTAGGTAAGTTTCTTGCTTTCTATGGTTCACTGAATTGTTCATCTTGAATGCTTGTTTGCTTAAGTGTAATAAAAAAATTATTGGTTTGCCCCGTCTTATGATTATGTCCTTATTTTGATCAGTATTTGAGATCTTCTTGTTTAAAATTACTCGTTTAAGGATTCTTCACTGCCCTTACACACCTACTATGCTCACAAACTCAATGTTCATTTCACTTCACACATGCCTTAAAGATCCATTTGACCATGCTAGATTTTCCCTGTGATGCATCTTGATTCATTATTGAGATATCCATGACTTTCATAGAATCCATAGCCCAATGATTTGAAGACCTCTCACTCCACCTATTCTACTTGATCATCTTACCCAACCAAAACAACCAAATAAAACCCTACACTTAACAACTAGCCTAAAATCAAACCCTAAATGAAAACAAGTTCACATCCTTTGCATACAATAGAGAGATCCCTCTCCGAGTCTAGGAAGGCTAGGTCCTAGGACTCCAAAGACTGGTCTGATGTTATCCTGTGCATTTGGTCTACCAATCTGCTAAATCATGGGACACTAACACCTCGATGGTAATTTCCATGTGTTTTAAAGGTAATATTGATTGATTTCTAAGTGCTTCGAGAGGAGCCATAAATGAAAACAAAAGTCATATTTATAGCTGAAACATCTCTCCCCTGGAGACAAAAAAAATAGAAGAAATTCTAGGTTTCAGAACAATAAGAGACTGGAAAGACTTTAATTATCTCGGGGTTCCTATTTTCCTAAGAATATTTTCTCCTTATGCCTGGTAGAAAGTCTTGGACAAAATCAAATAAAAAATAGTAAACTGGGGAGGAATTTTGCTCAAGAATGTTGGGAGGGCTATCCTTGGGAAATCGGTGTTTTCAACGATCCCTCTGTACCAGTTCTCTGCCCTGCAAGCTCCAAAGCATGTTCTTCAGCAACTCAGGGTCTATATAAGAAAGTTTATGTGGGAAGGAGGAAAGGAAGAAATAAAAAATATCATTTTGTGAACTAGAAAACTATAAGAGTGCCTAAAAAGCATGGAGGGTTAGGAATAAGAGACTCGATGTTGATGAATATGGTAATAGGGGCAAAAATATATTGGATCATGACTACGAAGTGGGATATATGGTGGTCGAAGGTGATGCGAGAAAAGTATATCATCCATCATAATGACAAAGCAATACACTTGGAAGCTTTGCATGGCTCTCCAATTTGGAAACTTATGAGATTATCATCTGACATTATAGACAGTAATATTTGTAAAATTTTGGGTAAATAAGACACTACAAAAATATGTTTGGATTCGATTTTGGGAATGCGGCCTCTGGGAGTGGACCTATCCCTAAACCCTCTCAAGTTTCATATGGTTCAACATGGAGTAGTTCACCTAAATAAAATTTTAGAATAGGACCTTCAGGGGAAATGGAAGGGATGGAGGCTAGACAACATCCCGACAACGTTGTTCTCTTTAATAGATAGGTTGTTTAAGAAGTTAAGAGGTTTCACCCCTATTTCTCATTCAATGGAGGACATACAGGGTTGGAAAAATGTCAATTTTACAGTTAAAGAAGGATACTTCCACCTTATATATAATGCCCAGTTCCCTCCAAAATCTGCAATTTGGAATAAAATTTGGATCTCAAATGATATCCCAAAAGTGAACTTCTTATGTTGGTTCTTAGCATATAAAAAAATACTCACAATAGAGCATATTCAGAAAACATGTCACATTGGTCCATCAAGATGTCCACTATGTGAAAATTCTGAAGAGTCAGTCCCCCACCTCTTCCTTCATTGTCAGGTTACAAAAGAAGTTTGTTTAGTCGCTCTAGGTCTGATATTCCTTAAAACAAAGTGGCCTTTTGATCTCCTTCAATTACTTGACTCCTAGCCCAAATTTTATTCGGGCTCCCTTCAGGACAAAAGCACCTTCAAGGAGATTTGGATCACTCTTCCCAAGTATGTATGTTGGAAAATATGGCTATCAAGGAATAAAGAAATCTTCATATCGACTCACATGACCGCTAGAATAACAACCCTTAAAGTGTTATCATATTGTATGGAGTTTCACCATATGAAAATAGACTCTTCTTCGAATAAGGTAGAATCAACATGGATCACCCCTTGGATTAGCTCGATGGCACCATTGCCTCTGGAAAAAGCTCCTCCTCCACGCCCTTCTTGGTTTCTTCGGTTGTATTCTAAAGGGCTTATAAATTGGATGCAAGCAACAAAAAGATGGATTCTACAATTTTATGGAGCATCAAAAGGAAACCCTGGGGTGGCAGGAGGGGGAGGGATTCTCATTAATCTCGAAGGAATCATAGAAGATATATTTGCATGGGGAATAGAAAAGAAGACAAACAATCAAGTCAAGGCTTATGGTTTGTTCCTCAGTCTATTTGGCTTAGAAAAAAGGGAACAAAGTATATGTTTATCCTAGGGGACTCTGATTATTATAAAGCATTTGAACTACAAATCATTAGCACAAAACTACAAGTTGAACCAAATCATCAAGAGAATTCAGGGAGTGATTCCTCTCCTTGGTCATTTATAGCTCTTTCATATTCTAAGAGGACATAATAAGGAAGTAGATGGGCAAGCCAATATGGCCTGCAAGGTGATAGAAGAAAAAAATAATGTGAATGGAATTGTGGGAACAGTTTCTATCCCCTAAAGGTTGGTATGAAAAGTCAAAATGAAAAAGTTATGAACGATGATATCAAGCAAAAGAGAAACAATTGGATTTGGATAGGGGTGTGGGATGGTCCTTAGATCATGGAAGGTTCCATGCATACTGCAATCACTATGTCAAATTCCTTGCCAAAATTAAGGATGGTTTGGAAATAATCCAAAGGTGTATGCACCAGTAGCAGAAGGAAACTCTTGAGATGCAATAGCAACTGCTGGAAAAAAATGAAAGAATCTGCCAGTTGGAAGATGAAATTAACGCACTACGACGTCAAATTAAGGATTTGCAGATTAAAATAGAAGATTAAAGCATGAATATGGATGAAGAATATACTAGAATCAATCTCAACATTCCGGCAACAATGCAGGAGCAGCCAGTTCTTAGGGTCCTTTTTTATTTTTTTGATTAATTTTTTTGTGTTAAAATGTAAATGTAAACTCCCGATGAATCAGATCTGTAGAATTTATAGCAGTAGTCAGGAAGTATGGGAGAATTTTTTAATTATGGGGAAGAAAATTTGGGTTGGGTTGATAACAAACATGCTAAGTTTCCCATGGATGGCTCTGAACTGATATTGTAGAGATCCTGGTTTTGACCGCGTACAAGCACAAATTAATATACTACTACTAATATTTCCTGTTATATATATATATATAAGTGGAGTAAAAAAAATATAACCAAAGTGATAGCTGCCTCGTACAACTCCTAACTCAAAAATAGCAAGAAACTTCCAAAAATAAGACCAAAAGTCAAAAGATAAGGTGATAAAATGCAGGGATAAGGTTATGGATAAGAAAGTATCTCAAAATAAGGGAGGAAGTGTGCATTAGTGATTAGGGATGTTATGGATATGGCAATGCACACTATTGGATAGTAAATAGCCATGTCACTATCCTTTTTGTGCCCGATCACTACCACATATCATCGTAAGTGGCACCCCCTGCTAAAAATGTGCTTAATAAAAATGGAAAATGCTAAAAATAAAAGATTATCCCAAATGGTAAGAAATATCTAGTAGAAGAAGAAAAGTGATCATATGTGGAACTAATTATGTATATATGAGGCCCTAAATGTGCATTTACCCCAACACCATTTTTACATGTTTTGTCCTCAAAATATGGGAATAAGCCATATAATCTAACCTACTAAGAAATGTAGTCAATCAGTACCATGCATGAACACCCGTCCATTGTAGTGAATTTTGGACATGGGGCACAACTTTGGCCTTTCCTCAATCATGCCTGTAGTTTCGCCTCGGGATAAATGTCTTCATTGCACTACTTGAATGCTCCATCCATTACTTTTACTCCTCCACAAGCCTTCATATTGGTTTCTTCTCTAGTTCCATGTTGATCCATAGTGAGCTTGCTAACACTTATACCCTTCCTTTGAAAATTATTGATACTTTGAATGGTGTTGGTGGAAATACGCATCCACCTTATCTATTGATTCTTCTTTATTTGACTCATCAACATGGGGTTACGTAGCTTTTTATTCTTGTTGAATCCATTCCTTCGACTTTTCTTCAAGTAATTTTATAAGATCTTCATTTGATTCAATCCTAGAATCTTAGTATGATGTGTAATGATGTATTCCAATATGTTTCTCTGAAAATACTTCATCATTTCCTCCCTTGGGTCCTTCTTTCTCAGTAAGAGAAATATCCTACAACATTATTTTCTTTTTCTTTTACAAAATATTCAATATTTTCTTTAACACATTCATATTAAATGTACAAACTAAATCCATCTAAGAAAATCCCAAAATAGTATCCACATCATTTATATCTATAGCATAACCTTCAAATCCTTAAAAATTTGAACAGTTTCACCTTCAACCTCTATCATTTGAATATTTTTTGTGGGAACTTACAATATTTTAGCCAAGTTTACGTTGATGAAATTATGATTGCAATTAAGCTTAAGGGAAATAATAACCTTCTCTTTTTTAATACATCCATATTTCCATAAACCTATAATATCAAATAAATCCCTAATGCTCTTTATACATGATGAAGGATAAGCGTGAGGCTTTCTTATTTTTCCATTATACATGATGTACATTTATACTACAATGGTGTGACTCTTGGTTTCACATTCCAAGGTCACTTGGACTCCATTGTGACTTTTCACATTCCACACCTACCCATAGAGGATTAGGTGTTCCAACAATATCCTATTTCACAACATGAAACCAGGTCTCTAAAAATATTTTTTCAAATTCTTCATCTAAAAGTGTCTCCATCTTGTCATGGTTTAGCAAATTCCACCATGTGTTTACAGTTTCTATTAAACCCTAGTGTATCCAAAATCTCTACTTGTTTCCCCATTTTTACTTCCTTTCTTTCATATATTCTTTAATACGAGGACCATAATATTTTCCATCAAAATAAATCTTGTCAAAAATAAAATTTGGGTTTCCAAGAGAATCACTTACCTTTCAATGAAGCTCATTTATGCAGTTAGGGTTTGAAGCCAAAATGTAAAATGATCATAACTTTCATTATACTTCTTGAAATGACTATTACTACCATGATTATGAAACGTCACAACTTATCTAGATATTATAGCACGGGTTGGACTATTTTGCACTCTCTACCAAAAGATATCCATTATGTGAAAATTGTATACATTACCCAAAAAATCTCCTAAAACATTATTGATAACTTTCACTTAATGAACTCTATTTTGGATTTGTTTTGTATGAATTTAGGTATTTCTTCAAGAGAAATTCAATTCTCAAATAAAATTCTCCAAATTATACAAAAAAGATCTCATAAATCAATGTGAATTTTGTCATCCTCTTTCTACTGTAATCACATTGGGCCCAAGAATTATTTCACTTCATGCCTAAGAAATCGATTTGATACTAATTGTAGTAAAAATTCAAAGATATCAGAGAGAATCCACCATAATTCTTACAAAATAAACCCTTAAACACTAAAAATAACCAAACATTCCCCATGAAAAATATAAGACTATAGAGAGAAAATTCCTTTAGGTAGGGTAACATCATCAAATACACATTATGGAAGGAACTACTCCACAATCCATGCTTGCTACAAGACAATAAAATTCAACACACCTCCAATACAATGATACCCATGTGTATTTATACTTTTTCATGAACAATCCTAAGGGTCTTTTGTCAATTACCCCTTATTATTATATGATTTCATTTTAATTATATAATGTGCATATTCCATATTATTCCCACATTAAATTTATTATCACCTTGGATATTGTTATCACATAATTGTACTTGATTGGCTGCTGATAAGACAACTCTATGTAACTGTTTCAAACTAGATTTTGACTGAAGTTTAGCCTCTTTAGTCTGAGAGGGCTCTCTCAAAGGGGTTTATGATATTAGATAAAGATAGTACTAGATGGCTAACTCTATTTGAAAAATAACTTGATTTTTGTGTATGTAGGTTGAAAAGAATGCAGGTTTGCTACCATTGGGCTTATGGAGTCAACAAATCAGTAGATTCAGTAGCAAGGTTTATTGACATGGAAGGTGAGGTAGATAGGGGTCTTTAACAAAGGCAAATCACACATAGAACTTAGGTCAACACAGTCATTTCATCAATAAAGGAAGCCAGAGCATAAACATATGAATTCTGAGTAATATAGATGAAATCTACTGCAAGTGGTAAACATGAAGACATATATCAGAAAAACATTATAAACCCCATGATAATCTTAGGACTGTCAAGAAGAAAACCCTATGTATTACTGATATGAGTCAAATTACATAAAGCATCGGTTTGTTACAAAAAATCTCCAACCCTTTACCACTTCGATAATTTTTCTTTAAATAGACATTTTTACAACAGGGATGATATGTCTTGTATAGATTCATTGAACTCTTCCTATGACACATCATATAACAAAAAAACATGTCTTTTAATAATAAAATGACAGCTACACTCTAAAGATGACCTTTTCCTGATAGGACTCAAACTCTTATTTATTACATCAGTCTATCTTATCTTTAAAATAGTTACATATCAGTTAAAACTAAACATCACATGTTTGAATAGGCTATGACCTGATTCATCACTACTTGACATATTAAATTCCCTCCTAAACATATGGAACCAAACCCTATTTTTTAGGAAAACAGGACCCTATCTTCAACGAAAGCTTCAGCTGATGAGCTGTTTCCATTGCATTGTCTTCAAGTCATAAATGTTTGGTGACAAGGTCCCTTGACCTGTTGGATGTGTCCACCTGTCCAAAAATTATTTTAAACTACTCAGAAACCTTCAAAAACGCCTCGCTACGAAAACAGGGCAGTTTCGTAGCGTCCAAAAAATGGCTTTTGTACTCAAAATTTCTGCTTCTTTGTTGTTTCATGGTGTCCATCATGACATGACACATCATCACTACCATTTCCCTCCTTGAAAGCCGCAAAAAGTGTTTTTTAGAAGCAAAAAGACAGCTCCATAAATTTTCGTAGCGTTTTCCTGGCTTTAATCCTAGGAAACGCTACGAAACTGTGAAAAACTATGAAATTTCCAGATTTTGACCCCGTCTCAAAAAAGTAACCTCCAGCTATAGAAACTTGGTCTTCAACATGCCATTAACCCTCTTAAAACATAATCAAACTCAACTTTAAGAACCTTGAGGTGTTTCCTCTTCATTAATGATAAGCTGAGTTGTGGGCTCCTCAACTATAGTCATCTTTAAGCCCTTCTTCTCCAGCTCCTCATGGATCAATTCTAACTGCTCTTTGAGGTCTTTGATTTGGTCCTTCAGTTTTTTGTTCCTAGATTTCAAGTGCAAGTTCATTGATCTGATATGCTTCACCTCTCCTCTCAATGGCTGAGTCCATTTGATCAATTGATGTGTGTTATCTAAGGTTTTTGACACACTATCAACCTGATCTTCCCAAACTTCTTTCATTTTCTCAAACTGTACCTTCTAAACATTATGTTTCCTTGCCTCTTTCTTCAAGACTGCTATTTCATGATTTTATAACTTCAACTACTCCTTAAGGACCTCAATCTCTGTTTTTTCAATGATTTTCTCCTTTCCTTTATTTTGCTTGATGATTAGATATTCTTTTGCAGGTGATGAGAGTTCAATGATGCTAGGTGCTGGTTGGGCAGTTTCAGTGACCTTTTGAGTTTCTTTACTGCTTTCAAAGAGTTTTCTAGCATGTCCTGTAATGGGTTTCCTAGCTTGAAACATGAATCCTGCATCCTCACCTTCAAACTCTAACTTCTTTGCTGATTTGGCTTTCTTGAGCTTCTTTCCTAGTTCATCTATATCTTCAGCTTGGACTATGGGAGTTTCCTCAATATCAATAGCATGCAGAATGTCATCTAGGTTACCCTTAGCCACTGTTTGGATTCTTGTAGCCCCCTTGCTGCCATGTTTGCTCACTGTTGGATTTTGTTTTGCAGGTGTAATAACAGGTCTATCAAATTTCTGCAACGACTCTGTCTCCATGATTACTGGCTCACTTTGCTCTGCCACTAAAGGCTCACTTTTTTCTTCCACTGAAGGTGATGGTATACCTCTAGGTTTAGGAGTTCTTTTAGGAGTGATTGAATCCACTGAAAAACAGAAAATATGACCAGTCTCTACCTAATCCTTTTAACTCCTCTAAAACCAGCAACTTGATTAAACCATGATGAAAGAGTGAGGTTTCATTTCCTTCAGATTTAGCTTGAACTTTGTTTGAAATTTTAGCTAAAGTTCTATACAAGTAAAAAGGTAAATCAAGAGACCTCTTACCAAAAAAATGTAGCAGGAGCCTGAAATGGTATGAATAAACCACGTGGTACCTCCCTTCACAGGTGAAGTACTTCTTAATGATTAGCAACAACTTTGAGAATTTGTCTTTCATGTAGCTCCTTGGGATGGCATTTGTGAGATCAATCTCACTATGCTCTGGCTTGATAAATTCCTTACATTCCTGCATAGTGAACTTGAAACCTTTGAACCATTGTTCTCCTCCTCTAGGAATTCCTGTTGCTACTGCAATAGTCTCTGGTGTTATAGTGAGGTTCAACATTCCCACTTTTGAGGTTGTCCCATTGAAATTGATGGCAAACTCCTTAGAAACCTATACATGGCATCCTTGCAATCTTTGGCAAAACTGCAAACACCATGTTCTTCTGAAAACTTCTAAGGCAGTTGGATCCTCATTCAACAAATTTTTGTCGGATGGCTCATATCTGAGATAGTGGCCTCCTTTGTTGGTCTTCCTCTTTGTAGCCATGGTGCTTTTATACCTTCTCTGCCTCACTTGATCAATGACACCTCCAATTTCTTGAAAATGCCAGCAACCAGCTTGGCTTGGTGAAACAACTCTCCAAAGCTCAACAGCATGCAAAGATGAAGCGAGGAATGAAAAAGACTCAATTGGGAAATATTTTAAAGTTTTGATGACAACTCAAGCCTTAATCATGACTCATACATGCTAAAAACAGAAGTGATGACCTCAAACATGACCATTATACTTTGGCTTAACCCTAACTGACTTGAATGACACTCACCCTATCACTTATAATCATTAACTGACACCTAGCACCTGATTTGAAAAGACAGACAGGAATACCTCCTTTCGTAGCGTACTTAGTGTATTTCCTAGCAGTTTCGCTACGAAAGTATCAGCAATTTCATAGCGAAAACTATGTTTTTACTGTGCAATTCGCTACAAAAGTAAGAAATCTTGGCTAAAATGACCTTTTTTAATTTATAAACTTGGGAAATGGAATATGTTAGGAAATAATGACTGATGTGACATGAAAAGACTCGAATGGGGGTGGGTTTGGACCTTAGGATAGGCTAATAAGAAAAATTTAAATTTTTTCTTCACCAATTAATGACAAATGAACCCCTAAGACTATGTCAAATGATGTTTCACTTTTTCTAAGTGAAAGAGATACCTCCCTAGATATCCCATAGTATCCTCCCTAAGTACATTAATTTATGGTTTTCATTTTAAGGAAATATATTCTCGAAGAAATTGAATTGTGTAAGCATTCAACTTTTAAATTTTATTTTAATCATTGTAATGATAGTTCATTCTAATCTAGTTTGGAATAATCTTATAACTCTTAGTTCTAGAATCAAATATGATCTCTCTTCATTTGAAAAGTTCACACTCTTTCATATCAAACATGATCTAAACATGAAGATTTATTATTGGTCCAAATTTACTATTGATTCTAGCCCTAAAAATTTGTCAAAAAATGGGGAGTTTAAGCTTTATCTCAGAACCCTACCAAATATGAATCAATATGCAATTAGGTAGATCAAGCTTTGGGAAGGATGAAGGGAGCTTTATTCCTCACTTCCATTTATATTTTCATAATCAACTTGTGGCAATTCAATATCGAATTGATGTGTGACATTTGGCACTATGTATTATGGATGTTTGACTCTCCTTGTAGAAACATTTCACAAGTCTTGTGGTGATGTCCTTGTTGGGTCTTGGTGGTGGCCTCACAGGTGGTTTTAGTGGTAATATTTATGTCGATTTCAATTTTTTGTTTTTATTGTTTTTCTATGGTGGTCTTGGTTGTGGTTTTGGTGGTTGTATTAGCACAAATTTCATGGCCCTATCCTTGTTGGATCTAAATGGTGGTCCTCGTGCCTTGGTGATCTCATTTTTTTCAAGAGGTGGTAGAGATCTATCATCTCCACCTCCCTCTCTTTTTGTTTTCATCGCATATGTGTCTAATGTTTGTTTGTGGAGGGAAGTGTTGGTTCCAAAGTTGTGTGGTTTAAAGGAAACTCAAGGTGAAAGTTTCACTGATTAGGGGAATTTTGAGGTCCAAAATGGGCCTCCTAATGAAATAATAAAATAATAGCTAAACCAATAAAATAATATTTATGAATTTTCAATTCACCTTTTACACCACAATCCATGTAACCATAGTTAAATTCAACTCAAAAGTTGTACCAAAATAAAATTAATAAAAAAATTGTATTGATGCGACTATAAATAAGAATGACTTTTTCAAGAAAAAATCATTATCATTGAACAACTAATGCATTTGTCCTTTGTACTTAAATAACTTAAAATAAAATATAAATATAAATTTATAAATTCTTAATTATATTATATGCTATTAATTAAATTTTATATTATTTAAATTGTATAATAACATGTAATTAATATAATATATAAATATAATATAATATAATATAATAAATGTATAGGGATATGCATTGTTTCTTTCAAGAAATATGAAATGACAATAATATATTTTTATTCAAAAAGTGTGAAATGACATTTATTATGAGTACTTTACTTTGACTTTAAAAGTACTTAAAGCACTACCATGGTTAACCATGAGTTTTTATCCACCATTGAGAATGTGACAAGTAAGTACCTTTAACTCAAGCAATGCCACCTCAACCATAGGGGTGATGTCATCCCCTAAAATGTGATTGGTTCTCATCAAGTGAATTTTGATTGTAGATTTTCCTTAGGAGGTCCATTTTAAACCTGAAAATTCCCCTTATTAGTACAAGGAAGTTGTTCAATTTAAATGTTGGGAACCTCTTCCTATTATTTCAAACTTAGCAATTTGATAAGGCAAGTCCTGAATTTTTTTTCCTATTCATTTTGGAAATCTCGTAAGTGTTCTTCAAGTTCAAGATATCTGGAAACGTTGGAATAATATAAAGTTATAATATCAATATTATGGATGCCTCATGGATGGGTTAATTCTAGTCAGTTTGGTGTTTCCCATCTGACCTCTAGTCATCTTTGAATACAGGACTATGAACCCCTACCTATGATTTCCTTCCTAATATGATTGCTCTCTAGTCTATGACTCAATTATTTTTGAGGTTTCCTTGTTGTTTTCCCACGATACTGGTGTCTAGGATAGAATCTTAAATCATTGGCACTACTAAACCAAGTATCACAACATATTACAGTGGAATATAAAAGACAGTAAATCACATTGGGCTCCAACTTGGGCACTATCATGATGTCCTACAACAAATCAAAAATTCCCAATCCACTATCCACACTTGGGTCCACTCTAACGCTACCATCCAACATACCATGAGTGATCAATCCTTGTTGTAGCATTTTCACTCTGGTTAGGGCATCCAAACCTAGGATCACCTTTCCTCTTGGTTGCGAACAAACTTCACCAACAGTCAAAGTTTTGGACACTCATCCAAATAGAATACATCCATCACAAAGGTGACATCTACAACTTGTTTTTATTGCCACCTTGTCTTAGGGCTCTGTGCATACTGTTGTAGCTTCTATCAATGGTTAGGGAATCAACCTACCCATCATATTTGCTACAATAGACCTCCAATCATTATTTTACCCTTCTCCAATAGGGCTACATTTTTTATGTCCACTTCTAAACTTCTATACTCACTATTTCGGCCCAAGGATCCTCCTTAAGGTACCCTAGTGGAGACCTATCACAATAGCAACCAAAATATCCCTCAATCACATGGAGAATACCCATGTTCTGGTTGTGGCCTCCTCTAGGTAACTGTGATTAGGTTATGAGGTCCCTCCTAGACCTTTGCGCACACTCAATCAACCCTCCCACACACTGTTGCAATAACCAATGACCTGCAGACGTTTATAGAGATAAATATACACTAATTAGCACAAAAAAATACCCATAAAAAACCTCTATACCAATGGTTTAACCTACAAGGAAACTCACACTCAAAGACAAGATAAAATCATGCCAAATTTTCCTCCTAGCCTGCACAAGGATGCATCAGACCTGCATTGTCTTCTGCCAAGGAAACTGCACCCAAACTCAGAGATATCCCCTCTCTAACTTGACTTCCTTACTTCTTATTCCTTACTACCTCAGTCGTTATCCATTTTAGAGCCATATCTTTAATGGATGATCACTTGGATGTGTCTCAAATGATGTCTAACTCACCTCTTCTTCTACAATACTCTAGGGAAATGTCTAACCCATCTAGGGTATTCCTTAAGCTAAGTTGACCCTTCTTCTTGAGCAACCTTTGTCCACACTTGACTTCAAAAAATAATATCTTTATTTCTACAACTCATATTTCGATGATTGTCAATGCCTTTGGTTCATCTTAACATCCTCTTTCATATTCATCCATCACATATAGATATATCTCCGTGGTTTTTTCCCCAACATCAATGGGTACAAAACCTGAAGCTTGGGTTTCAAGCCCACAGTTACAAAGTATTTTGTCACATTCCTTCAGTTCTTATCCTAAGTTGTGCTATGTCTTCTTTTGTGTCACTCAAGTCACAAACATCACAGAGTGACAAAAGCTATATAAATCCCAGAAACCATCCTAGATAACATGCTTGAGATATCCCCAACAACTAAAAAAGAGAAATGCCTCCGGCTTTTCTACAAAAGTTTGTAAAACCTCATCTCTACAAACCTAGTGTTCTCCTGATGATCCATGCTGCCTACCCCGTCTCATATCAGAACAAGCCACAGCCACAATCTCAATAATTTCAGTAGGTTCTCTTAAAAATGGAGTGTAGAAAGCCACTCTAGAATTCTCAAGAACAAGTTCTGGTACTTGTTGGTTGAGTATATGCTCAAATACTTCCATTTTTACCCTTGATCTTATCTCCAAATATTTTCCCCTTTGAGATAAGGCCTTTCCCCATCATTAGTGGATCCATGACCGCTCTAGCTCTGCTATAAAAGAGTGCCATGCTAGTGAGTCTTGGTTGCCATTCTTCTACTTTATTGCACCTAGATGTTGTCGATTTGATGAAGAAGGAGAAGATATTGAAAAGCTAGGCTTGGACTTGGATTTCCACTCTGAAGGAGGCCTCCAACATCAAGGCACCGGTTGTAAGCTTCCCTTTGTTCATTTAATAATAAAAACTATGTTTGCTTCCCATAAATATGTTAATATTAATTGGTTTAGCATGATACTCCATGATTTTTCATGTAGTTTCCTTTGAAATATATATGTGTTATGTATCTTTCGTCCTTTGTCATATGATCTTCTTTACAAGTATTCGGACGTAGAAGGTATAACGAGGAACGAACCTGAAAGCGTAAGGATCGTTATCGATATCGAGGAAACGACTGCATAAGGAGTGAGGTAGGTCATCTCCCTCTCTTGTATTACTTCAATGTTAAACTAGGAAAGCTTGTATTCTTTGTCACGGTTGTTACTATACCCACTCATTGGGCTAGAGGGATCTCTTCTTTCCGAAGAAGGGATTTTCCTACATAAGAAATTGGTGACTCCACTGGGGAGGTTACACCCTTTTCACCCTCTTCTTGTGTTTTGTCTTCATGCATAGTTTGGCAACTGTTGAACGACTACTTTTTTGGCTTTTTTAAAGTCGTTATTCTGGGTTGAAAGTGTTTTAATGTATCAAGTATAAAGTTTTTCCTCATATATTGCTTGTGTTATACCTCTTTTCCTTGCTTAGCGCACTTTTTAATAGATAGATTCGCACTTTCAGCATTAGATTTTGCTGGAACAGTCGCACTGTAGACAACTAGTGTCAACTGCTGGATCGCACTGGTCTTAGAAAATAGAGATTTTTTGGGTCTCTTCTGGAAAACCCTTAGTGTGTCTTGATCCTTGAAATTTTTTCTTTTCTTTGATTACATTTTCCCCACTTTGATGTTTGCAGTCTCTCTAAAAAGCACAAATTAATCTTATTATTTAAGTGGTAAATTTTTCTTTTGGTTGAGTCTTGTTGTTGCAAGTCAATTAAAATCTTTGTTTACTTCTTGTATCGAACAAAAAATATTGATTCTCTGCTATAGGACAGGAATGAACTTTGTGTTTGTTTAAATAAATTTGGTTTTTCATATGTTTAGTTTTCATTTCAGTTAAATGCATAAGATCACTTGCATTAAAAGGCTAGTTTTTTAAATTTTTTATTGGAAACAGATTACAATTTTTCAATAAGTGAAAGCTTTTTAAGTGCATTAATTGCATCAGTTGCATTTCTTCATTCAAAACGAAAAATAAAAAATTGATTTGAGTGCATCTTAGTGAAAGTAGAAGTCATTTTACTTTTGAATAAGTTGCATTTGGGATAGTAAAATTGAAATCGTTTTACATTTTAGAATTTTCATTTTGAAAAGTGAAAGGTGAAATCTAGTTGGGGGGCATTTTGCTTGTTGCATTTTGTTTGATGCGTCACTCTTTGCTATCTCTTTCCTTATTAGTTTATCTTTCATTGAAAACGAAATAATCCTTTTCTCATTTAGCTGCATCCTAGGAATTCAGGTGACATCATTTTGAGCCCAAAATCGAAACTTAATTTCAGATCAATGCCAAATGAACCTCAATTAACCTAAGGAGAATTTGGAATTAACATAAACATCTAGAGGTCTAGGCTAGAGATGTGTTCCAACGTCGTTAAGCGTAGCAACTGTCACTAACATCCTGTGTTGCATTTTGGGGGTGATATCCTGTCCCACGTACGGAAGTATATATGACTATGCTCCACGTATGGTAAGGATATGGGGACGCTCTCATCGAACAATTACGCATTAGACAACGCTACTATGGACTGAAATCCCACGTACTATCGCGTATATTTTGGGAGACTCCACTAGGTTGCAAACCTGCCATAGGTAACCAAGTCGACTGCCTTGTAGATGTGATACACCAGATACAACATTCAGGGAGATTGGTTGTCCTACATCAAGTCATTGGTTTTCCAAGGTGTATATTGCAGTTCACGGACACTTAGTAATCCCTTTTTCCTGATTACCATTTTTGATTTTTTTTTTAATTCTAAAATTTACTGTCCATGAAAACATCCTACCTGTGTAGTACTCATTTGCATCATTATGGCTTGTTAATTGAAAATTTTAATTTCTCAAACATAATTCACTTGCCCTTTGCTTGATCTTGCCCAAAGGTCATCATGGTTGAATCTCCGAATTCACCTCACTCATCCCCTGAAGGAACTCAAGGGACCCAGCTTGAGATTTTGCGTTTTCCACCTGGGCCTCTTGAAGCTCAAGGTTTTGAACTTGGAATTTTCCCAAGCATCCACCCGCTCTCTTCTCGACCACTGCCCGACGATTGACTTTCGTCATCTGAGGATATTGGGCCAAAAAGTCTTGAACCTGCTGCATAATTTATGGTGTTTCCTCCTAATCTACTCTATGATCCGCTCATGGTATCTCTTGAGCGTCCATATATTCCTTTCAATGATCCCAACGTTCCTTTTCGTGCTTCTCCTGTCGTACCTTGAACCACTATTCGGCAGTTGTTTCCACCACACATGGAATTGAATGTAGAAGACGCTCCATTTGTGAGCACTCCTCCAAATATTCCTATGGAAACTTCTGTGAACCACACCCCATAAGTCAAAATCGAATCCATGTTCCCTCTGAAAGGTTTTACTTATGTTTTTGCTTCTTATGATCTAGGAAGTGGAACGATTTTATCCTCTAGCCATGTTGCATCTTCGCTTCTGTCTAGTTATTCTTCTCTTGAAAACCTTGTCTCAGAAGCTTCTGGGTCCACGTCCCTTTATCATCATCGTATCTAGACGTATGGTATTAATCCAAATTCTAGCTCACTTGTTTCATATGTAGCCACAGTTTAACAACCTTCCACTCAACCTACAATTTTTGTAGGTCAAATGTTTGTTACGCTTGGATCATCAACTCCTTTGTCCCTATCTACCATCACTCTTGTTCCACCTTTAAGTGGAAAAAATACAGTTTCGTCCATGCCTGGAAGTAAACCATACCCCTTATACGTACCCCCCCTTTCGAGAGGGGGAATTTTGAACTATGGAGTTGTATCGGGGGCAGGACAACCCATATCTAGTCTTGGTGGAACCTTGGTTTCATCCCTAACAATTTTTGTCGTGGGTATCTCTTTACAAAGTTCTCACCCGACTTCAACTCAACTTGTTTATTAGCAGTCCCATGTTCAACAACCTCGTGTTTAGAAACCCCATGTTCAACAACCGTATATCCAACAACCTTATGTTCAATAACCAAACGTACAACATCAGTATGTTCAATAGCCGAACGTCCAACAACAGTATGTCCAACAACCCAAAAATCCATTGTTGGGTGTTGCGACTAATCTGCAGGTTGGTCCTCAAATTCCATATGGTCCTAACCTTCCTTTTGGAAAAGTTGGAACTTACCCTCTTATACCTGGTATTCAATACTAGCAATTCCAACATGGGCAATACCAGCAACCCCAACCAGGACACCACATGCAATAAGGACCTTATGTCCAGAAAGGACCTAATCCTCAATAGTCATTGCATTAGGGGCCTTATCAACAACCCCAGTAGGGACCTTATGTTCAACAACAACTACAATAAGGACCTTATCTACAAACTCGGCCTCAGCAAGTACCTTTTTAGCAACATATACCCTTTCAACAATAGTGGGGGAAATATGCTTTTTGTGGTCAAAATCAGCCCCAATGGGGGAAAAATCCATATCAGAAAGGTTGGAACCCTCAAATTGGTAATTACTAATGACCTTTCACTCCTTATAATCCTCAGTTACCATTCTTGGCTACGTTGGAACTTTCGAATGTGTCAAGGCTTACAAATGACCCAATACAACACATGCTGCATTGGCCTCTGGTTCTGACTAAAATTCCAGAGGATTTTTCTAAATTTGAAGGTAAATTTAGAGAAGACCCCCAAGGTCATGTTATGATGCACCATTTATGGTTCTCTTTTAACTCTTGGGTCGACGATTCGGTTCGATTACGTCTTTTCCAGCGCACATTAACAGGTGTTGTTGCTAAGTGGTACATTGAACTACCCCATGACATTTTTCAAGATTTCAACTCGTTGGTTATGGCCTTCCTTACACATTTCCAGTTACCTATCTGGTATGAAACTGACACTCACCTCTTAACATATTTGGAACAGTCAACTTCTACCCATATCTGCGATCACATTCATGAATGGAGATGCAGGCAATGTCTGATCAAGTTTGAAATTAGTAAAAACTCTTCCGGTAATAATCACATGCAAAATAACATTATCGATGTGTTTCGAACCAACAATTGTGGTTCATCATCAGGACTAGGTGAGAGATCAGATCAAATCAATTAGCTTAAATAGATGTAGAGATGGTTAAACTAGTCGTTACGAAAACTGCTAGTTTGACTTTTTTATAATGTTTTTAATTAATAACGGCTAATTTCCTTCTATTATTAAATTATTTAATTAATTTATTCACCTAGTTAATAGATTGATAGACTTATATATATATATATATATATATATATATATATATATATATATATATATATATATATATATATATATATATATATATATAATTTATTTATTTATTTTTATTAGTTGATATGTACATGACAATTTATTTATTTAATAAAGCGAGAGGCTCAAATAAAAAAAACAAAATAAATAAATAAATAATAAAAAAATATATAAATAATAATAAATTTAATTAAAAAATATATAAATAAATAAAGAAATCAAAAATAAAATAAATAAATAGATAATAATCAAACTTTTGAAAAATAAAAATATAATTTCAATAAGAAAAAAATAAATAAATAAATAAATAAATAATAATAATAATAATAATAAAATAATTAAAATAAATAAATAAATTAAAAAAATATAAAAAAAAAGAAAAAAAAGAAAAAGAAAAAGAAAATAAAATAAAATAAAAATAAAAACTCGGTTAAAGATCCGGTGAACCCTAGGGATGGAAAAGGTGTCTACCTTATTCCTTGTTCCTGTGGGATGCCTTACATTGGTGAAACGGGTAGGTCCATTAGCCAAAGGATAGGTGAACATGCAGCTGACATTAGGCATGGTAGGTCCCACACCTCTGCCCTAGCTGAACATGTGGAAAAAACTAACCATCATATCTGCATTGAAGAGGCTAAGGTCTTAGCCAGGATTGATCACTTTCATCATCGTAAGTTAAGAGAGGCCCTTGAAATTGAAAAAAGGCCCATAAATCTCAATAGAGATGACAGTTGGAATATAAGCAGGTGTTGAATTCCTGCCTTATATTCTTATATATATATATATTTTTAATTTAATTTAATTTAATCAATTAATTTATTTTTATTTTTTATTTTTTATTTTTATTTATTTATTTATTTTTGAATATATAGATATATATTCTTTAATTTTTATTTATTTATTTATTATTATTTTTTATTTTTATTTTTTTTTAATTTTTAATTTTTAATTTTAATTTTAATTTTAATTTTATTTATTTATTTATTATTATTATTAGTATTTTTATTTATTTATTTATTTTTTT
>CM076578.1:1727132558-1727247558 GCA_034641835.2 Pinus albicaulis | reverse complement strand
TACACCTTCCACTCCTACGAATGATTCTAAAAATCCTGGTAAAACCTATGAGGTTAATCTCAGTTTGTTGTGGCAGATAAATCCTCCAAAGGTAAGAAAAAGGGGAAAGGCAAAGCCAAATCCGATACCCCTAAATTGGATTGCTCTAATTCGTATGCCGACAATGCATCTAAACGTAAGCCTAAATATCCTTGTTTAATATGTGATGACGAACATTACACCAAGGATTGTCCTCATCGTGTCAAGGTTAGTAATCTTCTAAAAGACACATCAGGAATACCGGTTGTTTTGAAAGAGCCCTTTCCATTTCAACAGATGAAAATGGTAGACTAGCCTCAATCTTCTGCATCAAGAAGCTCTCAAATTTTCATGGCTGGTGCAGAACCGATTTCTGTTGCCTCTCGATCAAAAGAATATCTTAATCCTACCAAATATGTTGTGGAAAAAGATGCCTCTAACGCACCCTCTTTTTCCACCCCATATATTTCCGATCCTCTTCATATTGAATGACCTAGTAATGATTCCATCATTCGACCACCCCCCAAATTTGTTCTTCGTAAATCCTCATATAATTTGAATGCGTGAGCTGCTTAGTATTATAATATTGTGGAAGATTTAGCTCAAGTGCACACGACGATGTCAGATTTGGAATTCCTTCAATCCTGCCCATCGCAGAGGAAGGCATTCCTATCTGATATCAGAGGAATTGGTTCTTTGGATTCAAATTTAATTACTTTTGACCTTGAAAATCATGTTCATCGTCTTCCATCACAAATGGCTTTCTTATACAAGTTCTTGTGATGGGGAAAACTATTCATAGCACTGCCATTGATTAAGGTGCCTCCACCTGCATCATGTTTGTTGCGTGTTAGAAAGTGTTAGGTCCCTATATTACTAGTATAGTCCCTTATTGTTATTAGTGTAACCCCCTTATTGTTATTATTGTACCCTTGTAACCCCCATTTTGTTATTGTTGTGCCCCTAAATTATTATTGTTAGGTCGGCTAGGATTACATTGTGGCTCACTAGGATTACATTATGGCCACATGAACTCCTATATATAGAAAGGAGGTTTTGTAAATTGTATCATCGAAGAATTGTTCATTTATGTAATGTATTGGAGGTTGCCCCTTCGAAGTGGCTTATTTCTAAGGTGTTGATATCTCTTTTCTTCTATTTTTGGAGTTGGTTACTCAACATTTGGTATCAGAGCTTTGGATTCTACGGTTTTGCTGCTCCAAACAAGTCATCGTGGCATTTTCGCTATAGATTTTTTTTCTACAAAGTTTCAAAAGCTGAAATTTCTAGGGTGAGAAGCCGAAATCCTGAGGAAGATTGCCTAAAAATTTCAGAGCTTGGTTCTCAATATTTTCGGAGATATCATCTGTGGAAGTTAGGTCTTTTTTCAGGCTCCTAAATAGGTCATCGTGGAATTTGCGCGATAACTTTTTTTCTACGAAGGTTCAGAATCTGAAATTCATAAGGAAAGTAAGCTGAAACTCAAAAGAAATTTAATATTAAAAAATTTCAGATCTTTGGTTCTAACAATATTTTTTTAGATACATCCCATGTAGTGCTTGTGTGCTCCCGACTCTATCTCAAATAGGTGATCGGGAAAAGTCTTTAACAACTCTTCTTCCGGTAATCAAATTGGAGCACTGTGAAAGTGGTTCACATGACCGTAGTTTTTGCTTAGCCCACCTTATATTTATACCTAAACAGTTGAGCGATGTGGAAAGTCATACAAGTTCGCTCTACTAAACCAGTCGATAATTAGGTCATTGTGGGAGATTGGACACAAATTTGTCTTGGAGAATCCAAATTAGGTCAGACCTGTGGCATTCGAAAGATAATTCAGAGGGCTATGTTGATACTGAAATTCAAATA
Source organism: Pinus albicaulis (assembly GCA_034641835.2). Taxonomy (NCBI): domain Eukaryota; kingdom Viridiplantae; phylum Streptophyta; class Pinopsida; order Pinales; family Pinaceae; genus Pinus; species Pinus albicaulis. The sequence goes on along the minus strand of CM076578.1, from coordinate 1,727,245,671 downwards.
TTTAAGTGTTGCAATCATAAATATTATCCAATTTCAATATCGAGCTCCTCAAAAGCAAGAAAAAGGTGTGTATATTTTTTTTCTTTCCAAATTGCATAAGTATTCTTTGCAGAAACAATTTGAATTGATTCCAAGGGCATATTGTAGAATATATAGTAGTATTGGGTTCTAAAATATGCCCCGTAAAAATAATTCAACACCCATTAAGCCTTTAGAAGGCTCTACTATGACTCATGAAGATGAAGAATTATAAAATATGATTCACTGAAATTACAAGAGTGGGTGTAACAATTTACCCTTTAAAGAGCAACAAAAAATGAAATGGAAGTTTTGAAGAAAGGCGTGGAAGTGAAGATGGACGGTTTGAAGAAAGGCATGGAAGCTAATATGGATGGCGTGGAAGCTAAGATGGATGGTATGGAAGCTAAGATGGATGGCATGGAAGTGGGCATGGAAGCTAAGATGGATGACATGAAAGACAACATGGAAAACATGAAGAATGATCTAAAAGCATACATGGAAGGCTTGATGACAAGCTTAAAACAAGAAATGATTCCTAATGGCGGAAATATAGTAGAAGAACTTCATGATGAGAACAAAATAAATGTTAATTGTGATTTCATAAACTCTAATGTTGGCGGGAAGAACCACCATATTCCAAAAATGGATATGAGGAAGTTTGATGGAAAGGATCCTGTAACATGGATACTACAGATGGAGCAATATTTTGATCTCCATAACGTGCAAAACACATAAAAGGTACACATTGCAACTTTACATTTAGAACAAAATACATTTGTATGGTATCGATGGCTTTGCTCCCGTAAAAAAATTGTCACCTGGTCAATTTTTACGGAGGAAATGATAGCACATTATGAGGATACAAAGAGAAACACCTTCTTTAGCCAATTGATAAATCTCAAACAAAAGGGTTTAGTGGGGCAGCACATCGAGGACTTCCAAAAATTGAATATAAGGGTAACTGATATTCCAGAGGAACACAGGATTAATCTCTTCATAGGCACTCTAAAGGATAACATCCAACATGAAGTTCGTGTTTTGGAACCTGATTCATTGGAGAAGGCATTCAGGTTGGCAAGAAAAGTTGAATGTAAAATTATGGCGACAAGGAAGCCTATCACTCAATTCTATAAAGAAGGAAGTGTTGCTACGCCTAGATTTCCACAACCTACAAGGTTGACACCACAAAAATTGGAAGAAAAAAGAGCAAAAGGGCTTTGCTATAGTTATGATAGCAAATACACTAAAGGTCATAAGTGTGCTGAGAAGAAATTATTTTACATAGATTGTGAAGAGGAAGAAGAAAATGAACAAGAAGAGGATATACACCAAGAACTAGCCCTAGAAGAGGAAGAAATGAATCCGACCATATCGTGTAATGCACTGGCAGGAATTACCACTCCTCAAACTCTCAAGATAGAAGGAAAAATCAAGAAGAAAAAGGTAATAGTGTTGATTGATTCGGGTAGCACCCATAATTTTATTCATTGTAAGGTAGCCAAGGAATTAAATTGTTTCCTATACCCAGCACCAGAATGTCAAGTGATGGTTGCAAATGGAGGAACTATAAATTTCTCTGGAAAATGCCATAATATCAAGCTAACCATGGGGGAATATGTATTGACTAGTCCAATGCTTCCCATTCCTATGGGAGGAGCTGATGTTGTACTAGGAGTACAATGGTTACAATCTTTGGGAACGGTAGCTTTTAATTTTCAAGAACTTTTCTAGAAATTTTTTCAAGGAAATAGTCGTAATTATTTTGGCATCACAGTAGTCGGGAAAGATAATGGGCTCAGTTTCTAATGTCATGACAAAGCTTCTAAAGAAAGAACAACGAGGTGTAATTGCACAGTTATGATCACTAGAAGTTCCAATATCAAAATCATCTATTTCTGCAGATCTCCAAAAAGTCTTGGAAAAATATTCCAAGGTGTTTGAAACTCCCAAAAGACTCCCACCTACTCGTGATCATGATCATGCTATTCATTTGATTCCAGGAAGTGTTCCTCCAAACATCAGGCCTTATAGATATCCTTATGTCCAAAAGAGTGAAATTGAACGTATGATTGCAGAAATGTTAGAGGCTGGTATAATTCAACCTAGTCAAAGTTCTTTCTCTACTCCTATAGTATTGGTACACAAGAAGGATGGATCATGGTGCATGTGTCCGGATTATAAGGAGCTCAATAAGCCCACCATTAAAGATAAATTTCCCTTTCTTGTGATTGATGAATTATTGGATGAATTAATTGGAGAAATTTATTTTACCAAGTTGGATCTTCGTTCAGGATATCATGAAATTAGAATGAAGACTAAAGATATTCCAAAAACAACATTTCGAATTCATGAGGGTCATTATGAATTTTTGGTCATGCCCTTTGGCCTTACCAATGCACCTTCTACATTTCAAGGGTTGATGAATTCCATTTTCAAACCCTTCCTTAGAAAATTTGTTCTAGTATTTTTTGATGATATACTAATATACAACAGGTCTTGGAAGGATCATGTTGAACATGTCGACAGGGTGCTCAAACTATTGCAGGAGAAACAATTATATGCAAAAAAACATCCAAATGTTTCTTTCGTATACAAGAGGTGAAATATCTAGGCTGTATTGTATCTCACGAGGGTAAGTAGACTCAACAAAATTAAAGCCATTAAGGAATGGAAAGTCCCGACAACCATAAAAAAGGTTTGTTATATCTTCCCAAGCATACAGTGCTATCAAGTTTGTTAAGAATTGTGGGAGAATAGTAGCACCTCTAACAACATTATTGAAGAAATATGCATTTTCATGGACTCCTGAAGCAACTAAGGCCTTTGAACATCTTAAAGAGGCAATGTGCCTAGCACCGGTCTTAGCTACGCCATACTCCACAAAAACCTTTATTGTGGAATGTGATGCCTCAGGAAATGGAATTGATGCTATTTTAATGCAAGAAGGAAGACCCATTGCTTTTGAAAGTCATCCAATCAAAGGAAAGTATTTACAGAAACCTATTTATGAGAAGGAAATGTTAGCAATATTGCATGCACTAAAGAATGGAGAACTACCTAATGGGAAGACACTTCTTATGTAAAATCGATCATGATAGTCTTAAACACTTTTTGGAACAAAGACTATCTCCTTAAGAAAGAAGCCACAAAGATAAGGCGTACTTGAAAATAATCTACAAAAAAGAAAAGCTTAAATGTCACGTATGCACTTTAAAAGAATGAAGAGGTGAAGTTTTCTTTTCAGGAAAACATTTCTATTATCCAACCAGATTGGATAACCAAAGCAAGGGATGAATGGAAGAAGGACGAAGAAGTGCGGACACTTATTCAAAAGTTGTAGCAAGATCCTAATACATCTGATACATTTAGTTAGAAAATGATTCCTTATTGTACAAAGATCGCTCATATCTTTGTAAGAATTCCCAACTAAAACAAAAGATTATTTTGGAATTGCACACTTCTCCTTTAGGAGGCCACTTAGGATTTTTAAAAACTTACCACAGGTGAAGAAAGATTTTTTTTCGGGGGATGACCAAACTGAGCATTCAAAAGTTCCAAAGTGAATGTTTGCTCTTGCAAGTTAATAAAGTTGAGACAATTAACATATCTCGGGACTCCCAAGCAACCTTTTTATCCATTCCAAGTCAACACGGGGAGGAGATTTCAACATCTAATTTTCAACATCTATCACGTGGTTTCAACAAGTTCGAAGCGAAGAGTCATCATGGTAGTTGATAAACTTACCAAGTATGCACACTTTTGTGCATTATCTCATCCATTTAAAGCAAGTACAGTTGCTACTACATTTATGGACACAATTCAAAAGCTACATGGAAACCCAAGGGTTATTGTGAGCGACAAAGATCCCATTTTTACTGGAAATTTTTGTATGGAGTTATTTTCTTGCTTGGGTACTCAATTAGCTCATAGCTCATCTTATTATCCTCAATCCGATGGTCAAACTGAGATAGTAAATAAATGTTTGGAAGGATATCTTCGTTGTTTTGTATCTGATAAACAAACACAATGGGTCAAGTGGTTACCTCCTGCTGAATGGTGGTATAACACTTCCTTCCATACTGCAGCAAAAATGACCCCATTTATGGCACTTTATGGATATCATCCACCATCCATCACATCATCTTTAAGAGAAAATTCGAAGGTTCAAGCAGAGGAAGAACACATCGAGCATCAACAAGAAATTCTCCAACTCTTAAAGGATAACCTGAATTTGGCACAAAATCGAATGAAACAACAGGCAGATCAACATCGCAGCGAGAGAAGTTTTGATATAGGAGATTGGGTATTTTTACGGCTACAACCATATAAACAAATGTCCCTCAAGCAAGCGAAGAAGGATAATAAATTATCGCCAAAGTACTATGGTCCTTACAAGGTGTTGCAAAAGATTGGTACTATGGCATACAAATTGGAGCTTCCTGCTTCTTCGCGAGTACATCCAGTTTTCCATGTTTCATGCTTAAAGAAGGTTATAGTTGAAAATCTTCCAGTTCAAACAGTATTGCCAGAACTTGATGGGGAAGGGAAAATCATATTGGAACCTGAAGCAGTCATGGAAAAAAGAACTCGACAACTACGGAATCGATCAATTTCAGAGTATCTCATCAAGTGGAAGAACTTACCCACTGAAGATTCTACATGGGAGGATGATAATTTTATACAGAAGCACCCAAAGCTACTCAAGCATTGAGGACAACACTTTTTTGAAGGAGAGGGGCATGTTAGGTCCCTATATTACTAGTACAGTCCCTTATTTTTGTTAGTGTAACCCCCTTATTGTTATTATTGTACCCTTGTAACCCCCATTTTGTTATTATTGTGCCCTTAAATTATTATTGTTAGGTCGGCTAGGATTACATTGTGGCCCACTAGGATTACATCATGGCCCCATGGACTCCTATATATAGAAAGGAGGTTTTGTAAATTGTATCATCGAAGAATTGTTCATTTATGTAATGTATTGGAGGTTGCCCCCTCGAAGTGGCTTATTTTTAAGGCATTAATATCTCTTTTCTTCTATTTTTGGAGCTGGTTACTCAACAGAAAGCCATTGAATCTCCTCCATTAATTCAATCTCCTAATACACTGGAAGCTTTCGATGGCAGAGGTTCTCAACCATATGGTATTCTTAAGCTATACCAATCTAGTTGGAAGGGAAAATTGTGGATGTGGAAGTAGAAGTTGTCGATGTGAATCTCAACTATAATCTTCTACTCGATCATCGTTGAACGCGTGCAATGGTTTGCATGGTCTCTACCCTTCTCTATATTCTTCATTTTCCCCATCAGCGGAAAATTGTTATGGTGGATCACCTTGCCTTTTTCTCTCCTGATTCTTCAACTGGAAATGTGTCGTATGTTGGGAATACCATTTTTCCTTATGAGAGTGTAGGAGTGGGTCTCTTTAAAGACTCATCGTTGATGGGAATATTCTCCCTTCCACCTCCCAATGTCATTTTAGTTAACATGATTTCATCTGGTCACAACCCTTGGATCATTCCCAGCCCTGACCAGATTGATAGTTTTGGCGACGTTATGGCACTTAGACCTGTCGAACAGATGTGTCAAAGCATCCTTCTAGATTTTGCAGTTGCATCTGCTTCCAACGATAAATTGGTTTTGTCTCTAGACACATACTCACAATATCCCTGGTTTGGTTCATGGGATTAAGATGATCCTTTGAATGATACATTTCTGACTTATGAGAGTATATTGGAAGTTATGTCTCTAGAGGAAACTCCAAGGGATGATGGCCATCATCGTTCTTCATTTCTCCCGAGCCTTGGTGAAATTACTACCTATCTAGAAACCTGTGTTTCCCTTGAATCGACTGGTCAACTTCAGAATCCCATCTTGGTTCATGAAGTCATGTCTTAAGGAAACATGGGAAATATTTCGATTACCATTCCGATCAACATTTCTATCATACCGGGGATTTTTGAGAATATTCACATTGGGGCTTCTTGTTCTCCTGGTGAGATCGAGATTTATACTACCCTGTTTAAATAATTCCACGATATCTTCTCTTGGTCGTACGAAGAAATGCCTGGCATCGATCCTAGTATCATGGTGCACAAAATCACTACCTATTTGGACGTGAAACATGTTCGTCAACGTCTCCGCCTGGTGCACTTGAGAAAGGCAACTGACATAAAGGGTTAATTTGAAAAAAATCTCAAAGATGGATTCATTTACCCCATACCATTGACAGAATGGGTCTCTAATATTGTTCTTGTTACCAAAAAACAAGGAACTATTCGTGTTTGTGTTGATTATCGTGATATCAACCGAGCTTGTCCTAAAGATAATTACCCCACTCCTTTTATTCTCCAGATAATTGATCAATGTTCCAGGAGTGAGATTTGTTCCTTTATGGACGATTTTTCTAGCTATAACTAGATTAACATTCTCCCCGCTGATCAACATAAAACTGCCTTTATCTGTCCTTGGGGGACATTTTCATATAAAAAGCTCCCTTTCGGTCTGAAGAATGTTGGAGCTACCTTCCAGCGGGCTATGTCTTATGTGTTTCGTGATATTAAGCATATAGTCCAACCTTATCTTGATGATCTTCCTGCCCATTCTGCGAAATGTCAAGATCATCCTGCTCACCTTCAAGCGATCTTTCTTCATTGTCGACACTACAACATTCGATTGAATCCTCATAAGTGTGTATTCTGTGTTGAATCTGGTCTTCTCTTAGGATTTTTAGTTTCTAAGGAAGGCATCTGGATTGATCCATTGAAATTCGAGGCTATCATCAACTTGCCTCCTCCTTCTTATGTTCATCAAATGTAGAGCTTACAAGGGAAAGTGAACTTTCTTCGTCGTTTTGTCCCTAATTATGCAGAGCTTTCTAAATGTTTTACTCGTTTGTTGAAAAAATGGGTCCCATTCATTTGGGATGAAATCACTCAATCTTATTTCGATGCTTTGAAGACAAATCTCATTAGTGCTCCTTTACTGCACCTCCTGATTATCAAAGTGATTATTTCCAATATTTAGTCGTCGTTGATGGCACCATTGGTATGGTGATTGTTCAGGAGGATGATGATGGGAAAGAACATGTTATATACTACGTGAGCCGTAATATCTTTGACGCTGAGACACTTTACGCTCATGGAGAAACTCGCTTTGGCAATTGTTCATGTTTTCCAATGCTTTCACCATTATATTCTCCTACACAAAACTATTGTAATTTATGATTGCAACCCCATGACTTACATCCTGACTTGTCAGTTACTTGGTGGAAAATACTCCAAATGGATTGTTATCCTACAAGAGTTTGATTTAGAGTTTGATAAAGTTAATTCATTGAAATCACTAGTTTTTTCTAACTTGACTTGTGCTCTTCCATATGGAGTTCCACCCACTCCTTTTACTGAGTTGATTCTAGATGAATCACTCTTTCTCATTAGTACTCTCGATCTGTGGTATGGCGATATCATTATCTATCTCTAGACCCAAACTTTTCAACCAGAGTTATCTCACTCTGAGCAACGCCGAATTCATCACCAATCCCAACCTTATTGCGTTATTGGGGATACTCTCTATCATATTGGTGTCGATTCTATCCTTCATCGATGTTTGACTCTTGAGGAAGCAGATAAAGTTTTGAATGACTGTCACTTTGGGGCATGTGGCGGCCATATTTCAGGTTACACTACTGCTCAAAATATTTTGCGCACGGGTTATTTCTGACCATTAATCTTCAAAGACTAAATTCTGGTTCTTCAAAAGTGTCATGACTGCCAGATATATTCTAGCAAAGAATGAGCCCCACCCATAACCTTGCACCCAGTTATTACTGTTGGACCCTTTGTGAAATGGGCCATCGATTTCATGACCTATAACCCTCCCTCAGCCGAGGCATGGTTATATTATCGTTGTCATTGATTATTTCACTAAGTGGGCTGAGGTGATGCCTACATATAATGTTGAAGGTAAAACTGCGTTGCAATTTCATTTTAACCATGTCATAGCTCGATTCGGTGTCCTAAAGTCCATAGTCATTGACCATGGTTCTCATTTTCGAAATTATATGATGACAAAGCTTACTGCTCAGTTGGGTTTGTGTAACGACAACTCAACTCCTTACTATACACAAGCCAAAGGACAAGTTGAATCCATTAACAAAGTTTTGGTCATGATGCTTGTAATATTCCTACTTAGGCTAAGCTAAGAGGAATATTCAATTTTGTCTTATTTTCTATTGAATGAATAAATGAATAAAGGAGAACATGTAAAACTCCTAAGAAGAATGAATAAATCAATGCCCATGTGAACATAGATAAATCAGGGCCATGTAAATAATCACTTGCAGGTGTGAAAGGGGTTTGAGTTGTGAGACTGGGTCAACCTTGACCAAATCTACAACGTTGTCTAGGTTCAATGTATCTCCTAAAGGGACAACACAGTTTTAGAAGGAGGCCCCTCATGTGAAAAGAGTTAACTCATCAAGGTGGTTTAGAGTTTGCAAAGGCTCTCATCTTATAAAAGGAAAGGGAAGGTAGCAAAAGAAGGTTGTTGATTGATCATATTTCTAAGTATTTTGTCTGCTTAGAAAAATACTATTCTCTGCTGTTTAGTGGAGGATTGTGCTTGGAATTCCTGTGCAGGGATTTCACCTCTTCCTTTGAGGATTCTTGGAGGAGTATTTGTAGAATTGATCCACTATCAGGCTTTAGGCCAAGCTCTACTTACAATTGCAACGCTGATCCATTGAGGGTTTTGCTGCTCTTGCAAGCTGCAGCAAGTGGGAGTCTAGATCTGCAGAGATTTAGTTTGTTTTGTGAGCCTCTTCTCATGGAGTGTGTCTTTTAACCTCCTGGAAGAGGGCCTCTCCTGTTTATACTTCAAATCTGCAACTTCGCAGTGGCCACCTATGTCATTTTGAGCTAAAAAGATGTTCCCATTGATGGACTGCGTTATTTTGATATGAGGTTCACTGTGGTGTTTTGATTCTAGTTTTGATCAGAGATCTCTGGTGCTGGGCTTTGCCTTTCACTTTGGTGATCCATGGATTAGCTTGTTGATCCATGTTCTGTTTAGATCTAATATTTTGTAATGAAATTTTATATTCAGAAATTACTGCAACATTTTATAGATCTGAAACTTGTATTGCAGATCTACTCTTATCTATGCATGATTTGGTCAAAACCCCAAGGGGATCTTGTAAAGAAAACTATCTAGTTTCCAGATCTGATATAGATCTGATGTTTTGTCCACAGATCTGTCCTAGATCTGAGTTGTAATATACAGCTACTAAAGCTCCTGAAAATAACGCTGTTGAGCCATTTCTGCTGATATGTATATGTTGTAGCTCTCTTTTCTGAAGGAATCTTGCTCTCTTGTCTCATGTAATCTACTGTATATTGAAAGAGCTTCACTTTAATTATGATTTGCTGCTGTAAATTTATTTATTAATCATATTTGATGGCCTCCTTCTCATATGGTCCAAGACTGCGTTATTCTTGAAACAGTTTGTTGTGCATAGCTGCAACCCCTCTTGTAGGGTGTTTTCCAGCTAGACTAGGTTGTGGGAGACCTGTTTACCACACCTAGTTTGATTTGTTTTTGCTTCCCTTTTGGATTTAGACTCCAGATCTGCTAATCTAAGGGATCCAAGGGCTACAAACTCATTTCAGTACAACAATCTCCCAAGGAGTGCATTATTTTTCCAAGCTTGCCGTGCAATCCCAATTTGGGAACATTACAGTGGTATCAAAGCTCCTTTCTTGGCACAGCCTGTGCTTGCCTTGGAGCACCAACCATGTTGCATTCATAAGAATATTATCCTCTTATTGAGAGGGAGAAGAGGTATTAGAATAGGAGTCATAAGAAGTATGACTACACTACTGATGATCCTGACAAGGGTCAAGACAAGGGTAAAGCCCCTGAAACTGTGAATGATAAATAAGGAGAAGAGTTTGCAAGAAATATGTTAGTGGCCATGCAAGATCTTTCCAAGGAGATCAAGGAGATGAGGATGGATAGAATGAAGGAATCTCTTCTGAGATTTCATCAAGGAGAAAGCTCTGACATGTCTCATCATGGGACTGGTCAACCTGTGAACCTGCCACAAGCTCCACAAGCCTCACAACGCTCCACTATGCCTACCTTCTTGGCTGTGGAGAATGAAGGACCACAAGAGCAAGCCTCCCTTGAATATTACTTTGTGGAGTATGACTCTCAGAGTCAGAGATTCAAGGATAACTTGAGTTTCCAAGACTTTTGCCATCTCAAGGACCGAAGAAGACTAGGGCAGCAGTATAGAGATGGTGGATTATTTCATGGTAGACACCACACTATGGGAAGATTATTTTTGCCCAATTTTGATGGATCATCCTCCAGCTCTATCAAGGCATGGGTTGAAAAGCTGGATATCTATTTTCAGTTGAACAAAGTCCCTGAAGTTGAAGCCATCAAGATTGCAACGCTGCACTTTGAAGGTGAAGCACACAATTGGTGGTTCCATGGACTGTCTACATTGGGACACATCAATGTAACTACCTATGATGAGTTCACTAGAAGACTAGTTTAGTCATGAATCAGAGAGTATCTGTCCTGATTGACAGTGGGGCAACCCACAACTTTATTGATGCTCACCTTGTGCAAAGGAGAGGAATCCCAACTGATACTTTTGAGGGATTTTCTATTTTGGTCTCAGGAGATAGGACCATGCAATGCATACAATATGTCCCTTCACTATCTGCCACTATGGGATCCTACACTTTGGTGGATCACTTATTTGTAGTTAACATTCCAGATACCAACATCATTTTAGGTGTCCAATGGTTGATTACCTTGGGGAAGGTTACCACTGATTGGAAAGCTTTGCAAATGGAGTGGGTGGACTTGAAGAGTGGGAAACCACAAATGATTCAAGGCATGAACACTTATCCTTCACCTAATGTTTCCACACAAACAACAGAGATGGATTTGCATAGTGGAAGCAGGGATCTCATAGTTCCTTCTCTCATGTTCATGAGGATGCTACAAGGGACATTCTTATCTTATGGGAAGCCACCTGGGATGCCATCAGATTCAGATCTTGTGGGGGAAGCCTCACAAAGTGCTGCTCCAAATCTAGATCCAGGAAGGATTGGAGCAATAGAAGACCAACCCACAGCGCTGTGGGAGGAGAAGAATGGGAGGATCAACCTTCCAACAAACCATTTTGGCATGTGTAATGTCAAAAATACAATCAACAACAAGACAAGCACTCCCATGGATGCATCAACCATGCTGTAATTGTTCAACAGTGTGGATCTTTATTGGAAATCTCAACTGCTTGTAAAGTATTCCAAAGATCTCCACACAAGTATGATACTAGATGGCAAGCATCAAGAAGAGGGCTACTTAGTCCAAGGAGTAGTCATCTATTATCATGGTAAGGTCTTTTTGGTTAGAGCTTCCAAGCTCAAGCAGAAGATCCTACAAGGAGCATATGAAGAATTCTTCCTCAGCCATATGTATTCAATGAAGATCTATTCCCTGATCATGAAGAGTTTTGATTGGGAAGGCATGAGAAAGGACTTACATCAACAATTTCAAGAGTGCAATAGCTATGGAGGATTGGGGTAGCCAATGGACTCTTTGCAAGAGTCATCTCAGCCAACTCTTCCTTTGCTTTAGAGGAGGGGAATTCTCATGCACAACCCCACGTGTGTGAAGGACTATGATGGTAAAGGATTTGATCTTGATAAGCAAGTTGTATTCTCTGATCTACTGCATTCCTTTGCCATGTTTTTGCAGGATATGACTCCTAAAGGGAGTGAGAGATCATATGGATCTCATAGTTTTTTGAGGGCCAATGGAAATTCTGAACTTGGCCACTCCCTTGATGTGCAAATGGAGACTCCTTTTCATGATGGGTGCTTCCCAAAGGCCCCAAACTTATGTAACACCTTTAACCATGTTAAGGTGACTTATGCAGCAAAAGTGTGTTGGGAGTGCCACTCATCACACCTGGGACTAATGAAGACAAGAAGTGCACTGTGCTGGCATCACATGAGGGATTTTGACCCACCTCCTCAAGTGCAGATTTCAGTTTGCATATATATAGTCTTGCTTCCATACATTGATGATATAGTTGTGTTGTTTATGGGATTGTATGGACAGAGGATGGGCAGTGTGTATGTACCACATGGTTTGGAACTTCAACTTGTACTTCATGGTACATGTTTTAGATGTAGCATTTCTCCACCCATGTTTATTTCTGTTGAGTTTTTCACTCCTGAAGGGATGGACTATGCACATATTATGTTGGCCTTGGAGGAACAGTTCATGATGCTTTGGCTTTTTGAGCACTTGGCTTATGATGAGGATTTTATCCTTGATGATGCCAACAAGGAAGGAGGAAAATTACTACAGCTCTTACCCTATCAGTTGCTTGAGGACAAGCAACATTTTGGAGGGGAGGATTGTAATATTCCTACTTAGCCTAAGCTAAGAGGAATATTCATTTTTGTCTTATTTTCTGTTGAATGAATAAATGAATAAAGGAGGAAATGTAAAACTCCTAAGAAGACTGAATAAATCAATGCCCATGTGAACACAGATAAATTAGGGCCATGTAAATAATCACTTGCAGGTGCGAAAGGGGTTTGAGCTGTGAGACTGGGTCAACCTTGACCAAATCTACAACGTTGTCTAGGTTCAGTGTATCTCCTAAATGGACAACGCAGTTTTAGAAGGAGGCCCCTCATGTAAAAAGAGCTAACTCATCAAGGTGGTTTAGGGTTTGCAAAGGCTCTCATCTTATAAAAGGAAAGGGAAGGCAGCAAAAGAAGGTTTTTAATTGATCATATTTATGAGTATTTTGTCTACTTAGACAAATACTATTTTCTGATGTTTAGTGGAGGATTGTGCTTGGAATTCCTATGCAGAGATTTCATCTCTTCCTTTGAGGATTCTTGGAGGAGTATTTGCTGAATTGATCCACTATCAGGCTTGAAGCTAAGCTGTACTTACAATTTTAGCACCGATCCATTGAGGGTTTTGCTGCTCTTGCAAGCTGCAGCAAGTGGGAGTCTAGATCTGCAGAGATCTAGTTTGTTTTGGGAGCCTCTTCTCATGGAGTGTGTCTTTTAACCTTTTGGAAGAGTGCCTCTCCTATTTATACTTCAGATCTACAACTTGGCAGTGGCCACCTATATCATTTTGAGCTACAACATTGTTCCCATTGATGGACTGCGTTATTTTGATATGAGGTTCACTATGGTGTTTTGATTCTAGTTTTGATCAGAGATCTCTGGTGCTGGGATTTGCCTTTCACTTTGGTGATCCATGGATTAGCTTGCTAATCCATATTCTATTTAGATCTGATATTTTGTAATGAAATTTTATATTTAGAAATTACTACAACATTTTACAGATCTGCAACTTGTATCTCAGATCTACTCTTATATATGCATGATTTGGTCAAAACTGCAAGGGGATCTTGTAAAGAAAACTATCTAGTTTCCAGATCTAATATAGATCTGATGTTTTGTCCACGGATCTGTCCTAGATCTGAGTTGTAATATGCAGCTGCTACAGCTCCTGAAAATAACGTTGTTTAGCCATTTTTGCTGATATGTATATCTTGTAGCTCTCTTTTCTAAAGGAATCTTGCTCTCTTATCTCATGTAATCTACTCTATATTGAAAGAGCTTCACTTTAATTCTTATTTGTTGTTGTACATTTATTTATTAATCATATTTGATGAACTCCTACTCATATGGTCCAAGGCTACGTTAGTCTTGAAGCAGTTTGTTCTGCATAGCTGCAGCCCCTCTTGTAGGGTGTTTTCCTGCTAGACTAGGTTGTGGGAGACCTGTTTACCACACCTAGTTTGAGTTGTTTTTGCTCCCCTTTTGGATTTAGACTCCAGATCTGCTGATCTAAGGGATTCAAGGGCTAAAAACTCATTTCAGTACATCAATCTCCCAAGGAGTGCGTTATTTTTCCAAGCTTGTTGTGCAATCCCAATTTGTGAACATTACAATGCTTCAACGAACCATTGGGATGCATAAATAATTGGCACCTTACTGGCTTCAGTGAAATTGGAACCTTATGTTATTTTCAGCTCTGTGGGCATATTGAACTTTCGCTAAGACAGTGACCAGATTCACACCATTTCAGTTGGTGTATGGTATGGAAGCCATGCTCCCCATCGAGTGTGAAATTGCTTATTTCAAGCTAGATGTCAATTTACTCCCTAGTACTTCACCGGAAGAGGAACGATTTCTTTACCCTAAACGTCTCAATGAGACTTGACGAATTGTTGCTTTGGTTATCGAGGCTCAAAAGAAATGATTTAAATCACAGTATGATAAATCTATGACTCCGCGTGTTTTTACTAAAGTTGAATTGGTCTTGTTATATGATTAAGCTCATGATAAGCTGGGCATTGGGAAACTCAAACCAATTTGGCATGGGCCCTTTATCGTTAAAAAAATATTAGAAAAAGGCGCTTATAAGTTGGTCGATTATGAAGGGAACCAATTGGATGAGCCCCAAAATGGGCTCTATCTAAAAAATTATTATGCTTGATTCAGCGTAAATACTTTTGTACATTAGTGTGTTTGAATCATTAGTGTACAGTTAGATTTTGGTGTGATTGTTTGTTTTTGTAGGTGTGTTTTCCTCTTCTTACCCTATGTTCCACTTGGTTTGCATATTTCGTCCAACCATTATGTCGGTTTTGGTGATGACACTTGTCGTAGTACATAGAACTTATCTCCCATAGCATGGAAATTGTTTGCTCCTAATGGTGAGTTAGTGAATTTGCAAGGTGTATGCTTGGGTCAAACAACTAACAACATTGTCGAATATAGTGCGGTTATCGAACTATTATCAGAACTTGTTACTCTTGGTATTAGGGAATTGGTTATTAAACTCGATTCAGAACTCGTTGTGCTACAGTTGAATGGTCATTATTCAGTTAGAAACCCTCACATATTACGATGTATCGACGTGTCCTATTATTGGAACGGAATTTTGATTACATCACTTATCAACGTATTCCAATACATTTGAATACATTAACTGATAAATTAGCTAATTATGTGTCAGATATAAATTTGTATCATATTTAAAAACAAAAACATCATCGTGATAAATAAAATTAGATAACAGTAGAAACATGTATCTATATGTATATCAAGTCTGTAAAAAGTGTGCTACATCAAAATGTCAAAATTTGTGTGTTGAGACACATGGCTTCTCAAGCCTACATAA
Source organism: Pinus albicaulis (assembly GCA_034641835.2). Classification (NCBI taxonomy): domain Eukaryota; kingdom Viridiplantae; phylum Streptophyta; class Pinopsida; order Pinales; family Pinaceae; genus Pinus; species Pinus albicaulis. Next base: position 1,727,230,405 of record CM076578.1, on the reverse strand, counting down.
GTGCAGTCGAAAGGAATAAATGAGGCATATATATCCTCTAGCATGGTGTTGGTGGTAATATGTGACAACTCTGACCACTCAACCTAACAGTGGATGAATTTGAGTTGAAACCACCATCGTATGTCTTTGATACCGCAGTGGGATATCATCGAATGAGGCATAGTCTGGTATGCCTCTCATCAAATTTGTGAGGTTATGCTCCACCTAGACTAGAGGACGATTGCCCCCATATGTCGAACCACCCGTCGCGCTACTAGAGATAGCCCCGGAGGCCTCACCACTCCAACATCTGTAGAAAATAATCATAAATTTAACTCTTGGCACACATATAAAAAAATAAAATATTAAAAATATTAAAAAAATAATTCTTACCGAGGTTGCCCCACTGTCCTCCCGGTGGAAGAGGAATATCTGGTTCTCCCCTGAAATTTTTCCCTGCATACGGCCAGTCATCAATCATGATGAACTGCTGGTGGATCCACCCAAATAATGCGGGAAGGAATGACATCTACCTCCCACCACCATGGTGAGGCATCAGCTCGCTCCATCTCTAAATCCAGGGATCCATTGACACAAGAGGTCCCACCTCTATCCTATGACATCGAAACATTGTTACCCTCTCTAGGAAGAGAGTCACTAAGATCGATATGTATCGAAATTTCTTCAACTTTTTCATTTTTCATTTGGTGATTTGATCCTTCAGGCTGACGATCAACCCCTCGCACCAGTTAAATATTGTTTGACTCATGCAGTCCACAACATACTGAAAGTGAGACTTGCTCGTCTCATGAAGGGCTTGTACCCCTGCTTCTCATGCAATGGTGTAAATTAATATCCAAAGAGTTGGGTCATTGATAGTCTTAATGTCAATTTTCCCACTTTTTGTCTCTGCAAACTCACCACTGCAATGTCTAGCAATAAGCATATTTGTACTCTTGCCTCCTAGTCTAGACCTTGCTAGTTGGATCAACAGTCCCCTTCTGGACATACTAGTGATGAAATAGATATCGGATATATCAATATCTATGTCCTGATCACCAATGAAAAAAACTTGGCGGTCTACATCCCACCACCTCACCAAGTACTACAATAAGTCAACTTGGTACCTCATCCCAAGTGTCTGAAATAATTTGAGAAACCTGAAGTTGCGGAGTGCCATTATGAAATTTGGATCTTGTTTTTCTTCTCGGTCCTCAGCCTCGTGATCCCTTTCTTTCCACTCAATTGCCATTTTTTTCCTGCAAAACATCAATTAACAAGGATTAAACATCTTCCATGGAGGAAATTTTAGCAAAAAATTGAGTTAAAATTGAGCATTTATTAATTTAAATTTTCTCACGGCGCTAGCGCGACTGTCTAGCAATTTTCCGACGCTGGCATCGCACTGGTGCATTAAGGGTCTAGGAAATCAGCGCGGACCAAATGGGTCAAACCCGCACTGGTCGCCCACGTGCTCTAGTTTTCAAGGGCCCCTTAAACAAGAAAAAATTACTAAAAATGCTTAAAAAATGAAACAAAAATGCGAGATGAGGATAAATATTTTACCTGTAATGAAAGAAACTGCAAATGGTAGCCTGGGTTGGTAGAACGGTGCACCTGAAGTTCGAATGAAAATGGAGGGAAAAGTGCTCTGTCAAACTCCAATGGTAAAAGTAATTTTTAATTTTTACTTTTTGTTATTAAAAGGATTTTACCTTCTGTTTTTGATTAAAAAATGATTTTTTATTTTCTCATGAGTTATTTTACTCATATTTATATATATTTTCTTGATCAATGTGACGTTTGATTGCATGTGCAGAAGAAGGACATTATGAATCAAAATAGATCAATGGTGAATGACAAGTTGTCTTTTATCATTTTTTCAGACTCATGAAAACAAACGAAAAAGGAACCCCCCTAGAGTCTACTTTAAGATCTTTTATAACTCTCAAAACATGAAAATATTGTTGAGAACATGTCCTTTCGATCTCGTTAAATTAAATTACTTGACATCATCTCAGTGTACGTTTACCCCTTTTTCGGGCTGAGATTGACTAATTACGAAAAATGAATACCTTTGTCAAACATGATCATGAGGTTCTCTCGAATATTGTTTTCTACCTTTTCAGATTTGAGGGACTATCTACGAAAAGGGACCTTTTGGAGTTTTCTTTTCTGTCTCTTTTTCAAAATCCTTAAATATGAAAAAGATACTAAGTTACCCCTCCGTCGGACTCGTAAAACTTAAATGACGAAGGACTTGCCACTATGACAAGACCAAGCTACTCCTTCCTAGGGCTCGTTAAACTTACTAGGATGGATTCATCTGTAGGGTGAACTTATATGCTAAGTATATGGTATCCTCTTCAAGCTCGCTATAAAAAATAAAGAGGTACTCACTAGAAATTAGCGAGGGAAAATGGAAGTGAAGCATGTTTTGTATTTTTGTACCGAGGCAACATGTCGCTCTTGAACATGACACTCATCTGCATTTCGTGCAAGGTTGGGGATATCCTTCATTCGTCATTTTCTTTCCTGGGTTTGGGAAATCCATTTGCCTCTCATTTCATCATCATTTGTTGTCACCATGACCTTTGATCCTTTTTTGAGTCAAACGCTGCCAAATTTCGAAGTCGTGTCGCTGATATTTTCAAGAGAAGTCCTATCTGTAAAGTCAAACATACTCTACTTATTTCACCCTCTAAGCAACAGTCCTCAATCACTCCTATCATCTTGAGAAATCCTTTTTTTCATGTCGATGATGTGGGAATCATTATGGCCCTCCTTTGACAGATCTCTTCCTGTCGACTTCAGCTCATTATCTGGGAAGATGGTTTAGAAACTCTTTTTCAACACCTTGGAGCTTGCATGCCTCAATGGAAATTTCTTCGCATTCAACGATAGGTTCAGATCATTGGCCTTTGATCGAATGATTATGCAAGTGTTCAACATCAGCTCATTCATTCACACTTTTAGATTGTGTTGTCGCACCTTGAGGGCCATTGTCATTATTGGTGGTTTCTCTCGCACCTGTTAACGGTTTACATCATCGACCGGTAAATAGACAGTTTCTACCATGTTCGACATCAACACATCTATTCACATGGTTAGAATCGTACAGTGGGTAGATCGAGATAGAGACAAAGACCCTGGACCACATCTGTTATTATCCAGGCTGTGTGGAGTTATTGAGTATTCATGCTTGTACACATGACCCTTTCTATGTGGATGGTTGCGACCATGCCGTGGATGCATTTCTATGATCTCTTTCAGAAAGATGGTTGTGCCCATGTTGTGGTTTCATGTGTTATTTGATGCATATTCAGAGATATGTTATTAGGCATGTTCATATTAGATATGTCATATATTGTATTGTGTTTGATTGGCAGGTCTCCTGACGGTGGTTTTCCAAAGTTTTGCCATTCTGAAAAGCGATTCAACCATCACTTTTGGTTCTAATTTCATGTTTTAGGGGGAATATGTTACACAATATTTTTTCGCATTCCTTCAATCCTTATCCTAAATTTCATCTTTTGTGTCGCTCATGTCACAAACTTTGCAAAGCGACAAAATTTGTATAAACTTGTTCATCCTGGATAACATGATTGAGATATCCCCAAAGATCTAAAAGAGAAATACCCTGAATATTTTCTGCAAAATTTTGTAAAAAACTTATTTTACAAGCCCAAAGTGGTTCTCCCCTTAATATCCTCGTGATTTTCACGTTGTCATTAACCTATGAACAGAGCTTCTAGCACAAGAATTCATCAGTAAAGTCATGCTGGTCCTCTTCAGGCACGCTCTCCCAAAATGGAGCAGAAGCTTTGACCTATCGAATTCTCAAGAACAGAGTTCTGGTACTTGTTGGTTGAGGATATGGTCGAATACTCCCAATTTTTACCTTTGATCTTATCTCCAAATATTTTCCCCTTTGATATAAGGCCTTTCCCCCTCACTACTGGATCTATAACCTCTCCAACTCTGCTATAAAAGAGTGCCATGTTAGTGAGTCTTGGTTGGTCATTGTTCGTTTCCATTCTTCTGCTTGATTATGCCTAGATGTCATAAATTTGACGAAGAAGGAGAAGAGATTGAAAGGCTAGTCTTGGAGTTGGATTTCCACTCCGAATGAGGCCTCCAACGTCAAGGCATTGATTGTAAGCTTCCCTTTGTTCATTTAGTAATACAAAGTATGTTTTGCTTCCCATAAATATGTTAATATTAATTGGTTTAGCATGATACTCCTTGATTTGTCATGTGGTTTTCTTTGAAATACATATATGGTATGTATCTTTCATATTTTCTCGTATGATATTCTTTACAGGTATTCGAACGTAGAAGCCATAATGAGGAATGAGCCTGAAAGTGAAAGGATTAATATCGACATCGAGGAAACGACTGCATGAGGAGTGAGGTAGGCCATCTCCCTCTCTCGTATTACTTCAATGTTAATCTAGAAAAGCTTGTATTATTTGTCACGGTTGTTACTAGACCCACTCATTTTGCTAGAGGGATCACTTCTTTTCGAAGAAGGGAATTTCCTACGTAATACCCACAAAATACATTTTTGTGCAAAATCCTCCAATAACCATGAAGCTTAGGGTTTGGATTACCTCCCAAGCTACAAATATCAACACTCCATCTTAGCGAGGGAGGTACTTCGAACCCTACGAAGTCTCCATCATCATCACTGACGACACTATCCCATCTGGCGTCCATCACTGCAACATCCTATGTAAAATGAACCCTGCCATCTCGGTAGTGCCTCTGCCTCATGACATCTAAACCTAAAAATGCCAGACCTCAATAGGGTTTCTACCACTTAGGCTAGACTCCCTCTAAGCCTACACGATCTCCACTAGCTCAGTCCTACAAGCAATCATCCTCCTTGATAAAATACCACTTGTGAAAATCCCTTCAATCTCATTAATGGAACATCACGATCCGATGAAGACTCTAGCTTACCAATCTATAGTTCATCACATGAAGCCATATTGATCATGTTGATATCTTCCATGCTAAAGACGTGCTCGAGTTGTCCCAACCATCCAAGAGAATTCATGGGAAGCCCATGATCAACAACCTACCCTACAACAAACTGTTTTCAACCAAGCTCACCACCAATCCACTAAAACTACCATCCAATCTCACTTCCAAGCCAGTCAAGACCACATCTCCATGTGTTCAACTGAACCCTCTGGTCTGTGATCAAGACTCCCACAACTCCCTCTGAGTTACTTTGTTGTGCACACTCTAATTCACTAGCCCTTCAAAGTAGTTCTGATACCATGTTGTTTTTACACGATATTGGTGTCTAGGATAGAATATTAAATCACTAATGCTAACAAACCAAGTATCACAACATATTACAATGGAATATAAATAACAAGAAATAACACAAGCAAAAATATAGATAAATATTTACAAATTTTCATCCCAACTTCGTTATATTAATCAAACTGAATAATACAACAATCTAGGGCTCTCGTACCAGGGATATTGGCCCTCATACATCCACTGATACAAGATATACAAAATTGGGGCTTGGTGTCAGTCCATCAACAACCAATCTACCCTCAACAAGATACTATGACCATCTCGTTGTAGTGTTCTCTATCAAATCCTCTCGGTCGTACCCTATACATTCCCGATCCTCCGTCTCCCGATTTGCAACATTGTCTCTATCAATGATCCAAGTCCATCTAGCCACTGAACCTCAACTCAACAATATTCTCTCTCATTAATTGTTCTTTAATCAACACATTGAAACTCCTATTAAGTTTTTCACAACTCCGTTTGTGAAAAAATCACAACTTCCCACTTCTACTCCTCAGTTAGTTGGGGACTTTACCCCACTATATGTTGAAAATGACAACAAGAAATACCTTGAATTAAATTAGGAGGAAATTGTAATTCCACATTAGAAGAAAACTTGTACAAGTTAAATAAGTTAGTTTTACTTAGTTGGTTAGGTTAATTTGAGTTGAGGGCCTAACTTGAGTCATGTAGAGTGGTTCCTACTTTATAGGAGCCTAGGTTGAGTTTATTTTGAGTTATAGTTAATTAATTCAGTAAAATTGAGTTAAAGTCAGTTAAACTAGTTCCAATTGTTGGAGGAACTAGTAGGAGTTTTAGCAGTGGGGTGCAGCTTCATTGTTCAACCAGTTAACTGATAAATAAGCCATAAATAACTCATGCATGCATGAAATATGATTTACCCAGTTGAGATTGGATTTAAAGGGAAGTGTATTATCAGTTGTATAATCATCCAGCTTGTACAAGTGTTGCATGCAGTAATTGAAAGGCCTATGGAGGATTGCATAAACTTGAATTGGGATTTACCTAATTAATAGGGGGTTAATTCCTTGAGAAATTACGCAAGGAAATATGGACTTGGGCAAGCTTGTATTTGGTTAAGTATTGACCAAGACTAGATTGTGAAGGAGAGAGATAGATTGTGATAGTGCAGAGGTTGCTCGGGCTTGAGAAAAGCATTGTAATCTTCTCAATTTTTTTGACTAATGCAATATACATATAGGAGGGGTTTTTAGTTGTGGATTTCCCATAGAAATCATTGTGTAATGTGTGATTGAATGTAATATCCCAAAATGGGAATGCACAATAGTGCCTACTGAAATAACGCACTTCTGGGAAATCTGTGCAGAGAAATGAGTTTACAGCTCCTGGATCCCTTAGATCAGTAGATCTGGGGTCTAGATCCAAAAGGAGAGCAAAAACAAATCAAACTAGGTGTGGTAAACAGATCTCCCACCACCTAGTCTAGCTAAAAAACACCCAAAGAGAGGGGCTGCAGCTATGTACAACAAACTACTTCAGAAATAACGCAGTTTTGGAGAGCATGAGCAGGAGGCCATCAAATAAGATCAAATTTTGAATATACAATAGAAAATCAGATTTATATTGATGCTCTTACATTATACAGTAGGATATAGAAGACAAGAGAGGAGAAAATCTTCAGAAAACAAAGCTGCAACACATGTAATTACTACAAAATGGCTTAACAACATTATTTTAGGGAGCTGCAGTAGCTCTATGTTACACTTCAGATCTAGAGCAGATCTGTGTACAAAATTTCAGATCCATTTCAGATCTGTACACTAGAAAGGCTCTATTACAAGATCCCCTTGGGTTTTGATCAAATCATGCAATACAAAGAGTAGATTTGAGTTTAAAGTAGTAGATCTGCAATATTATTCAGGAATTTCTGAAGATGATTTTACATTAGAAATAGATCAGATCTATACAGAGCATGTATCAACAATCTAATCCATGGATCACCAAAGTGAAACGAAAAGCCCAGCACCAGAGATCTCTCATCAAAAAGGGGATCAAAACACCCTACAAAACCTCCACTAAAAATAACGCAGTCCTGGAAGGGAGACTGCACTGTAGCTTGAAGCACTAAGTTGGCCTGATGCCAAGATGTGAAATATCAGCTCCAAAGGTTTAGAACTCTCTTGCCCATGTGATAGAAGACTTTCCCAGTGAAAAGAGGGCCTGAAATGGCCCAAATATGAGCAAATCTGACCTCCACTTGCTTGTAATATTTCAAATTTGGAATAGCACAGCAAGCCTGCTGAAATAATGCACTCCTGGGAGATTTATGCACAGAAATGAGTTTACAACCCTTGGATCCCTTAGATCAGCAGATCTGGAGTCTAGATCCAAAAGGGGAGCAAAAACAAATCAAACTAGGTTTGGTAAATAGATCTCCCACCACCTAGTCTAGCTGAAAAACACCCTACAAGAGGGGCTGCAGATATGCACAACAAACTGCTTCATAAATAACAAAGTCTTGGATAGTATGAGTAGGAGGCCATAAAATATGATTAACTTATGAATATACAACAACAAATCAGAATTACAATGAAGCTCTTTCAATATACAGTAGAATACATGAGACAATAAAGCAAGAAATCTTCAAAAAAGAAGGTTGCAACACATATAAATGCAGAAATGGCTCAACAACGTTATTTTGAGGAGTTGTAGCAGCTGAATATTACAACTTAGATCTAGGACAGATATTTGGACAAAACATTAGATCTATTTCATATCTGGAAACTAGATAGTCTTATTTACAAGATCCCCTTGGGGTTTTGACCAAATCATGCATAAACAAGAGTAGATCTGAGTTTTAAGTTGCAGATCTGTAAAATGCTGTAGTAATTTCTGAATATAACTTTACATTACAATAGATCAGATCTAAACAGAACATGGATCAGCAAGCTAATCCATGGATCACCAAAGTGAAAGGCAAAGCCCAACACCAAAGATCTCTCATCAAAACTGGGGTCAAAACACCCTGAAGAATATCATATGAAAATAACGCAGTTCCCCAATGAAAAGTACGTTGTAGCTTGAATAGCATAGATGGCCAGCTGCCAATATACAGATCTGAAGCACAAACAGAAGAGGCACTCTTCCAGGAGGTTAAAAGACACACTCCATGAGAAGAGGCTCCCAAAACAAGCTAGATCTCTGCAGATCTAAAATCCCACTTGTTGCAGCTTGCAAAAGCAGCAAAACCCTCAATGGATCAGCGCTGCAATTGGAAGTAGAACTTGGCCTCAAGCCTGATAATGGATCAAATCAACAAATACTCCTCCAAGAATCCTCAAAGGAAGAGGTGAAATCCCTGCATAGGAACTCCAAGTGCTAAGCAGCACAATTCTCTATTAAACAACCAATAATAGTATTTGTCTAAGCAGACAAGATACTCAGAAATATAATCAATCAACAACCTTCTCTTGCTGCCTTCCATTTCCTTTTATAAGATGAAATCCTTTGCAAACCCTAAACCACCTTGATGAGTTAGCTCCTTTCACATGAGGGGCCTCCTTCTAGAACTGTGTTGTCCCTTCATGAGATACATTGAACCTAGACAACGCTGTAGATTTGGTCAAGGTTGACCCAGTCTCACAGCTCAAACCCCTTTCACACCTGTAAGTGATTTATTTACATGGCCCTGATTTATCTGTGTTCACATGGGCATTGATATATTCAGTGTTTTCAGGAGTTTTACATTTCCTCCTTTATTCATTTATTCATGCAATAGAAAGTAAAACAAAAATGAATATTCCTCTTAGCTTAGGCTAAGTATGAATATTATAGTCCTTCCCTCCTAAATGTTGCTTGTCCTCAAGCAACTGATAGGGTAAGAGTTGTAGTACTTCTCCTCCTCCATTGATGGCATCATCAAGGATCAAGTCCTCATCATAAGCCAAGTGCTCAACAAGCCAATACATCATGAATTGTTCCTCCAAAGCCAACATAATATGTGCATAGTCCATCCCTTCAGGAGTGAAAAACTCAATAGAAATAAACATGGTTGAAGCAATGCTACATCTAAAACATGTGTCATGAAGTATAAGTAGAAGTTCCAAGCCATGTGGTACATACAAGCTGCCCATCTTCTATCCATACAACCCCATAAACAATACAACTATATCATGCAAGTATGGAAGCAAGACTACATATATGCAAACTGAAATCTGAACCTGAGGAGGTGGGTCAAAATCCCACATGTGATGCCAGCACAATGCACATCTTGTCTTCATTAGATCTAGGTGTGGCAAGTGGCATTCCCACCACACATTTGCTGCATGAGTCATCTTAACATGGCTGAAGATGTTACATAAGTTTGGTGCCTTTGCGAAGCACCCATCATGAAAAGGAATCTCCCTTTGCACAACAAGGGAGTGGCCAAGCTCAGAATTTCTATTGCCCCCCAACAAGCTATGAGATCCACATGATCTCTCACTCCCTTTAGGAGTCATATCCTACAAAAACATGGCAAAGGAATTTAATAGATCAGAAAATACAACTTTCTTGGCATGATCAAATCCTTTACCATCATAGTCCTTCATACACATGGAGTTGTGCATGAATTCCCCTCCTCTCAAGCAAAGGAAGAGCTAGCTGGGATGACTCTTGCAAAGAGTCCATTGGCTGCCACAATCCTCCATAGCTATTTCACTCTTGAAAGTGCTGATGTAAGTCCTCTCTCGTGCCTTCCCAATCAAAACTCTTCATGATCAGGGTATAGATCTTCATCGAATACATATGGCTGAGGATGAATTATTCATAGGCACCTTGTAGGATCTTCTGCTTGAGCTTGGAAGCTCTAGCCAAGAAGACCTTACCATGATAATAGATGACTCCCCCTTGGATCAAGTAGCCCTCTTCTTGCTGCATGCCATCTAGTATCATACATGTGTGGAGATCTTTGGAATACTCTACAAGTAGTTGAGATTTCCAATAAAGATCCACACTGCTCAACAATGGCAGCGCTGCTAATACATACATGGAAGTGCTTGTCATGTTGCTGATCTCCTTTTTGACATTACACATGCCAAAATTGTTTGTGGGAAGACTGATCCTCCCATTCTTCTCCTCTCACAGTGCAGATTCAGAAAAGAGAGAGAGATAGTGATGTAGGAAGAAGATCTCCCTCATACTTGGGCTGTCCCAAGCCCTGTACGCTGTGACTTGGTCTCTCATTGCTCCAATCCTTCCTCGATCTAGATTTGGAGCAGCACTTTGTGGAGCCTTCCCCACAAGATCTGAATCTGATGGAATTCCAAGTGGCTTGCCATTAGATAAGAATGTCCCTTGCAGCATCCTCATGAACATGAGAGAAGGAACTGTGAGATCCGTGCTTCCACTGCGCAAATCCATCTCTGATGTTTGTGTGGAAGTACTAGGTGAAGGATAAGTGTGCATGCCTTGAATAATTTGTGGTTTCCCACCCTTCAAGTCCACCCACTCCATTTGCAAAGCTTTCCAATCAATGGTAACCTTCCCCAAGGTAATCAACCATTGGACACCCAAAATGATGTTGGTGTCTGGTATGTAAACTACAAAGAAGTGATCCACCAGAGTGTAAGATCCCATAGTGACAGAGAGTGATGGAAAATATTGCATGCATTGCATAGTCCTATCTCCTGGGACCAAAATAGAAAATTCCTCAAAAGTGTCAGTGGGGATTGCTCTCCTTTGCACAAGATGAGCATCAATAAAGTTGTGGGTTGCCCCACTGTCAATCAAGACAAATACTCTCTGATTCATGACTGAACCTTGTACTCTTAGGGTCAAGTACTTAGGCACTCCTCTCAAAGATGCAAGAGTCCCACTCATTGGAGAAAAGGCTCCCTTCCCAATTCTAGATGGTGTTTGATCTTCCTCATCATCATCAGCGCTGTGACCCATCCTAGGTTCATCATCTTCATCTTCCCCCTCAAGATCTAAGAAGACTTCTATGTAGTGTGCTTTTCTTGTAGCACATCTATGTCCCAATGCCCATGACTCTTGGAAAGTGAAACACAATTTATTTTTCCTCAATTACCTCCTAAGATCAATGTCAAGAGGATTTTTCATAGAGTGCTCCTTGGGAGGAGCAAATTTTCCATCCTTCCCCTTAGAAGAGTGAGGGGCCTTGCTTTGGAAAGTTGCCTTTGCTTTTGGCAAGGCATCTTGGAGGTCTCTAGCTCTCTCAATGGCATCATGCAAATTGATGGGCTTGGTAGATTTAACCAACCCATGCAAAGGTTCCTCCAGGCCATCGATGAACATGTAGACTCTCCTTGCTATAGATAGATCAGGGACCATGACTGATAATCTCAGAAACTTAGAGATATAATTCTTTGCATCCCCTGATTGCTTCAACTTTGCAAGGCTTATGAAGGGTGCTTCAAGATCCTTCCTATCAAACCTCTCCACCAATCTTATAGTAAACTCAGAATAAGTAGTCACATTGTTATGTCCCAATGTAGACAACCCATGGAACCACCAATTGTGTGCTTCACCTTCAAAGTGCAATGCTGCAACCTTGATGGCTTCAGTCTCAGGGACCTTGTCCAACTAGAAGTAAATATCCAACTTTTCTACCCATTCCTTGGCAGAACTGGAGGATGATCCATCAAACTTGGGCAAAAAGAATATGCCCATAGAGTGGTGTCTATCCTGATTATGAAAAATCCCACCATCTCTATACTGCTGCCTTGGTCTTCTTATGTCCTTGATGTGACAAAAGTCTTGGAAACTCAAGTTATCCTTGAATCTCTGACTCTGAGAATCATAGTCCACAAAGTAATCTTCAAGGGAATCTTGTTCTCATGGTCCTTCATTCTCCACAGCCAATAAAGTAGGCATAGTGGAGCATTGTGAAGCTTGTGGGGCTTGTGGCAGATTCACTGGTTGACTAGTTCCATGATGAGACATGTCAGAGATTTCTCCCAGATGAAATCTCCCAAGAGATTCCCTCATTCTTTCCACCCTCATCTCCTTGATCTCTCTGGAAAGATCTTGCATGGCCACCAAAATATTTCTTGCGAACTCTTCCCCTTCTTTGTCACTTGCAGTCTCAGGGGCTTTACCCTTGTCTTGATATTCAGTAGTATAATCATAATTCTTGTGACTTCTGTTTTGATACCTATTCTCCCTCTCAGTAAGAGGTTCATCTTCTTCTGAATGCAACATGGCTGTGATGCTCCAAGGAAAGCACAGGCTGTGCCAAGAAAGGAGCTTTGATACCACTGTAATATTCCAAATCTGGAATAGCACAGCAAGCCTGCTGAAATAACGCATTCTTGGGAGATTGATGCACAGAAATGAGTTTACAACCCTTTTATCCCTTAGATCAGCAGATCTAGAGTCTATATCCAAAAGGGGAGAAAAAAAAAATCAAACTAGGTGTGGTAAACAAATCTCCCACCACCTAGTCTAGCTGAAAAACACCCTACAAGAGGGGCTGCAGCTATGCACAACAAAATGCTTCAGAAATAACGCACTTTTGGACAGTATGAGTAGGAGGCCATCAAATATGATTAACTTATGAATATACAGCAGCAAATCAGAATTAAAATGAAGCTCTTTCAATATACAGTAGAATACATGAGACAATAGAGCAAAATATCTTCAGAAAAGAAGGCTGCAACACATATATAAATGCAGAAATGGCTCAACAACGTTATTTTGAGGAGCTGTAGCAGCTGAATATTAAAACTTAGATCTAGGAAAGATTTGTGGAAAAAAAATCAGATCTATTTCAGATCTGGAAACTAGATAGTCTTATTTACAAGATCTCCTTGGGGTTTTGACCAAATCATGCATAAACAAGAGTAGATCTGAGTTTTAAGTTGCAGATCTGTAAAATGTTGCAGTAATTTCTGAATGTAACTTTAAATTACAATAGATCAGATCTAAATAGAACATGGATCAACAAGCTAATCCATGGATCACCAAATTGAAAGGCAAAGCCCAGCACTAGAGATCTCTCATCAAAACTGGGGTCAAAACACCCTGAAGAATCTCATATGAAAATAATGCAATTCCCCAATGAAAACTGCATTGTAGCTTGAATAGCATAGATGGCCAGCTGCCAAGATACAGATCTGAAGCAAAAATAGGAGAGGAACTCTTCCAGGAGGTTAAAAGACACACTCCATGAGAAGAGGCTCCCAAAACAATCTAGATCTCTGCAGATCTAAAATCCCACTTGCTGCAGCTTGCAAAAGTAGCAAAACCCTCACTAGATCAGCGCTGCAATTGGAAGTAGAGCTTTGCCTCAAGCCTAATAGTGGATCAAATTAAAAAATACTCCTCCAAGAATCCTCAAAGGAAGAGGTGAAATCCCTACATAGAAACTCCAAGTGCTAAGCAACATAATTCTCTACTAAACAGCAGAGAATAGTATTTGTCTAAGAAGACAAGATACTTAGAAATATAATCAATCAACAACCTTCTCTTGTTGCCTTCCCTTTCCTTTTATAAGATGAAAGCCTTTGCAAACCCTAAACCACCTTGATGAGTTAGCTCCTTTCACATGAGGGGCATCCTTCTAAAACTGCGCTGTCCCTTCATGAGATACATTGAACCTAGACAATGCTATAGATTTGGTCAAGGTTGACCTAGTCTCACAGCTCAAACCCCTTTCACACCTGCAAGTGATCTATTTACATGGCCCTGATTTATTTGTGTTCACATGGGCATTGATTTATTCAGTCTTTTCAAGAGTTTTACATGTCCTCCTTTATTCATTTATTCGTGCAATAGAAAGTAAAACAAAAATGAATATTCGTCTTAGCTTAGGCTAAGTAGGAATATTACATTGCTGTAGCTTGCAAGGACAACCTAATCCTAAACAGGATCAATGTTGTAGTTGAAAGATGAGCTTGGCCAAATGCCTGATAGTGGATGAAATCAGCAAGACTCCTCCAAGAAATCCTCAATGGAAGAGGTGGGATCCCTACATAGGAACTCCCAAGTGCTAAGCAACACTATTCTCAGCTAAACAACAGAGAATGGTATTTGTATAAACAAACAAGTTACTCAGAAATATGCATAATCAACAACCTTCTCTTGATGCCTCCCTCTTCCTTTTATAATATGAAAGGCTTGGCAAACCCTAAACCACCTTGATGAATTAGCTCCTTTCACATAAGAGGCCTCTATCTAGAACTGCGTTGTCCCTCCATGAGGTACATTGTATCTAGACAACGCTGTAGATTTGGTCAAGGTTGACCCAATCTCATAGCTCAAACCACTTTCACACCTGCAAGTGATTTGTTTACATGGCCGAGATTTATCCTTGTTCATATGGGCATTGATTTATTCATTCTTTTCAGGAGTTTAACATGTCATCCTTTGTTCATTTATTCATGCAACAGGAAATGAGACAAAAATGTATATTCCTCTTAGCTTGCGCTAAGTAGGAATATTACAGTCCTCCCCTCCAAAATGTTTCTTGTCCTCAAGCAACTGATAAGGTGAGTGTTGCAGTACTTCTCCCCCTCCATTGGTGACACTATCAAGGATCAAGTCCTCTTCATAAGCCAAGTGTTCACCAAGCCAACACATCATGAATTGTCCCTCCAAGGTCATCATAAGATGTACATAGTCCATCCCACAAGGAGTGAAAAAATCAATAGAAATAAACATGGCTGGAGAAATGCTCTTTCTAAAACATGTACCATGAGGCACATAGAGAAGTTCCATTCCATGTGGTATATACAAACTGCCCATCCTCCTTCCATGCAGTCCCATAAATAGCACAACTAAGTCATCCAAGTACGGAAGCAAAATTAAAAATATACACAAACAGAAATTTGGGCTTGAGGAGGTGGGTTAAAATCCCACATGTGATGCCGACGCAGTGCATCTCCTACCTGCATTAGATCAAGGTGTGGCAAGTAGCATTCCCACCACATATTTTCTACATAAGTCATCTTAACATAGCTGAAGATGTCAGATATGTTTGGTGCCTTTGGGAAGCACCTATCATGAAAAGGAATCTCCCTTTACACAACAAGGGAGTGGCCAAGTTCAGAATTTCTATTGGCCCACCAAAAGCCATGAGATTTACATGATATCTCACCCCCTTTAGGAGTCATAGCCTAAAAAAACATGGTAAAAGAATGTGATAAATCAGAAAATGAAACTTGCTTTGCATGATCAGATCCTTTACCATCATTTTCCTCATACACATGGAGTTGTACATGGGCATTCCACCCTGTTAGGCTCCCTGTAGTTTGCAAGATTGGCAAGAAAAAATGCTGCAGAGCCTACATCAGAACCACTTTAGAATCCTAGGATCTAGCCCTCCTGGATTCAGAGAGGGATCTCTCTATATGTGTGTTGGAATGATATGCTTTTAAATCTTATGATATGATATTAGGCTAGTTATGAAGCACAAGAGATTTTTGTTTGTTTGTTTTGGTTGGGTAGGATATCATCAAAATAAAGGAAGTCTTTTGAAGGGTAAAGGTGTGAGTAAGTTGAAAGAATGGTTCAGCTAATAGGATAGGTAAGAGACAATATCAATCCATTGGGCTATGGAGTCACAAAAGGATTTAATTGCACAACAAGTTTCAAGAGTGGTCCATGGGGCAAGTCATCAATATCAAAGGATCTCTTTAGATTGATTTGTGATATGGAATGTTAAAAGTGTTGTGAAATAAGCAAAGATAATAACCATTTAAGAATCTATTAACTTCACTAAACAAGAAAAACCTTCCAAAGTAACTGTTTTGAAGCAAGCCAAAGGACGGGGCAAACCATAGACTTCTTTGGGCAAACTTTTACTAAAGCACACTTTTCAGACAACAATCTAGCAATCCTAAGACTACCTTCAGAAAGTAGAAAACATTTAAGAAAACAAAGGGAAGCCTAAGATCAGGTAAGGACTTTGAATCTATCCTACTTTTGGCATACTCTTCAAGGGAAACTTTCAAAACAGTTGTTGAAGACTAAACAAGGGACATGGCTAACCATAAACTTTAGAACTCTACATAGTATGCAGTGAAAAGATCATTCAAGAACAACATCTCAAGTTTTACTCAACAAGACATGGGCTCACTAACATTCCTTGATTGGTTATACTCTATTGAAATCATTCCCAAAGAAACAATTAGAAGAAAACATAGAGATAAAGCTCATCAGTGAGAATTAGGGTACCTTTTACAGTAAATCCTAATCTAAATTTGCTGTTCTTTATTAGAGAAAGTGGACAGTATGAAAACATAAGAAAAAAAACAATTACAGTAAGAAAAACATCACCATTGACATAGACCAGTATCCCATAAATCAGCTTGTATATTTGATGTTCAAACCAGTTACAATCTTCAAGTCCAGTAGGTCTTTACAGCTTCAAACTTCTCTTCCCAACCTATCTTTCTTCAATTACTAACAGAGCTTCAGCAGCCTCAACAACTATTTACATTCAATAAGTATTCAACCAACAACAATACTGGGCTCCTCATATGATATATATAGGTAAATTGAGGAGGTGGAGTGAAAGGAAGGTCTAACTATTCAATTAAAATAGAGTAAATGCTTCTTGACCTTTGGGAGGCCTAATGGAGAAGATATCTAATGTCTTAACTCTGTTAATTGATTTTTACATTAACTTTCATCTACTTCAGTCACTTTTGTTAACTTTTGAGGCTTTTGATAGCTGGCAATTACTTTCTGAGCTGTCTTTGTAAAATATCTCTGACTGTGCATTAACTTTGTAGGATTTTGAGTAAATAGGCCTGTAGGTGGAATTTTTAGTCATTGGGGGAGTAAATAGCCTTGATGATCTGGAAATTAAGGCTATCTTTTGCTGATCTGTCTCTATTTCAGTGCTTTAATCATGAATTAGGCCTTTGATTTTCTTTTAGGCCTTCTTTATCATCTTTGGTCTTCATCATTGTGTCTTTATCTTTAAAACTGTAGATTAAGCTTTTGATCTTCAAACTTTTGATTTAATCCTTTAACTTTAATCTCTGATTCTCTTTACTAATCTTCATTAACTTTTATTGTTTGCTGACAGGTACTTTCTTTGTGCACTGGAGGGTTTTGTTGTGTAACCAATGCTCATGAAACAATTGGTTAAAACGTGGAAATTAACCCTTTATGTCCCTTTTTGCCTTTGATCAGGCCTTTGAGAATCGTCACCATCGGCCTTTGTCACTTTCTTTGACTGTGGGATGGATTTTATGATTACCACCATGAAACCTGCAACAAACAACCAACCGTTATATAAAACCTGCATTATATGGTAAAACTGCTTCAGAGGGCTCAGCAAGGGGTGGAGGAGCAATGTAGAGGAGGACAAATGTAGTGGAGGTGGAAAACCCATGGCGGAAGGTGGAACCAGGGTTTAATTCAAATTATGGCGTGAAATAATGATAGGTGGTTTCGCAGAAAACCAGAGGCGGTTTTCACGCGGGGTCAGAGCAGTTTGTGGTTTTGCGCAGGGTGGATGCGATATCCTCGAGAGGATGACGTGTGTCCCCCTCAAAATAGCATGTTTCGCGTGGAAGTTGCACGATGGAGGAGTTTAGGTGAAACGAATGCGAAATGGAATGATGACCGTCCGATTTAAGCAATCTAGATTGATGGTTGCGAGTGAGATGAACAGACTTGCGCGGTCGGGTGGGACCAGCGGGATGACGTGGGGAGGTCAGTGGCATACGTCATAGCGGGGGCACTTCGGGGTATAGACCAACTTCTTGGCCTGTGCCTCCGCAGAAAATTTCAGCCGTTGATCTGAGATCTTCCGCAGTCAACCAAGTCAAATGTGGAGGCATTCATGGTGTTAACTCGTGCATTGAGAGTGCCTGCGGGTAGAGCGAAAGACTGGCGGTGACCATTGGATCGGGCTCAATCAACAACGGAGATAAATTGGAGAAAAGTGAGCGGGGTAAAATCAGAGGCGCACTGGCCGTTGGATCAAGATGATCAACGTTGGAGGATGCATCGCGGAATCGCACAACATCATGAATTGTGCGAGGGGAGGGGTGAACCGCGATGAAGCGATGACCGTCTGATTAGGAGGATCAATGGTCCAGATGAAATCGGAGCAGCACATAAATGAATGAATGGAGCAAAGGGGTAGCGAAACAGTGAAAGTGCGCCAATTGTTGGATCTGGGGGAGCCAGATCAACAGCCCAAAACATATCAGTGGGATGGTTTGGTAAGTGATGATCGAGGAGGAAACCTGTTGGTGCGATGGAGCGAGAACTGTTAGATCTGTGAGATCAATGGCTCAGATACCATCGGCGGGGAAAAATAAAGAAGCGGAAGGAATATGGGTGAAGCAAAGTTCGATAGCGCAAAAAGGGCTAAAGACTGAGGCCAACGGTCGTGGGTCCCGGTCGCATGGAGAAAGGAGTTGAGAACTTAAACCCGCGAGGGCTTAAATGTCCGCTTATGAAAAAGTTATATTTTAAGGCCGAAATGGGGGTTTTTGAAGGTTTTTAAAGGTTCCGATAGATATAAAGAAGGGCTTAAAACCAAATAAAAGGGACTCAAATGGTTTTAAAGGATTTTGAAGGAAGTGGAGGGATTTTTAATAGGAAAATATGAATGAAAGAGGGTGGAAGAGGGGTTCAAAACAATTTTCTTCATGATAACAGCAGGGCTTTTGTGAAGACATCAGTGAGATGGATCCTTTGGACAAATAGACACAACAAGGCTTCAAGAAGTCACAGATTTGCTCCAAATTTGTTTCTTGAAGACTAACAGACCTGTTTTAGCCATCATAGTATATGGAAAATTTATAGATGGCTAACAGTGGCTCCACTTAGGGAGGGCAGCTCCATGGAGGTGTCAAGAACCTCAAAGATAAATCTCTGGAAAGTAGACCAGTGCCTTTGTATTTTGCTGCATTTTGACAACCTCTTTCTTCTTTGACCATGCTGTTAAAAAAGATGATCAGTATTTGTATCAACAAAATGATTTTCTCCCAAACATTCTACCTACACAGCCTACTTGTCCTAACATTTTTTCTTCATAAGGTGCACTTAGACTTGCAAACCTTTTGATATCAACATTTTATTCTTTTATTGAAACCAGAAAACTAATCTAAATCTACCCTTATAACTTCCATGAGTTCAGATTAAACAGTTGAACTCAAAAATTCTCTACCTAAGCTACTATCTGTCAAGATTAAGCTGTTTGACAGATCTTATTCTCTATATTCTAAAACATAAATTTAAACACAGACAAACCAGGATTAAGCTGTCTGATTTGTTGTAAGACTATGTCATAAAAACAAGCTGCACATAGACTGAAATTTACAAAAATTTAAAACAAAATTGTGAAGGCTTAAGATCTGAAAATTAAGAACATCCTTCTTTCTTCTTATGACTCGGTTCAAATTTTGAGCATGTTTGAACCATTTTCCTCTATCTTTGGCTCAAGTTTTGGTCTGATTAGAGCCATTTATTTCTATCCTAATCTATTCTACTAATAAGCTAAGATTTCATTGTTTGGCAAATTTTCTTCACTAACCTATCAGCAATAAATTGAAATCTATCTAGTCATGATTAGGCTATATGACTAAATAGCAATGCTCTTTCAAGTAGTGGCATTTAGGCTTGCACACTTTCAAATTTTTCTTTTCTTTTTTGGTATGAGGATGTACCTTTATTCTTTTATATCTGCCCTCTATTCTCTTTTTCTATTGTTTTTGTATTATTTCTTTTTTTCAAAATTCAAAATCAGTGTTATATACAATAAACAAAAAGCTTTGAAACCAAAATATCAGATAACAGAAATAATGTTTGAGCATCCTGCCATTGACAGGACCTCCAAAATATTTAGCTCCATCCAGTTCTTGCAGAAAGAATGGATTGTTTTCAATAGCAGATTGAATAAGATAAGGGCCTTGCCATAAATTATCAAATTTTTCATATTTGCCTTTATCTTCTGTCCTTGAATCCCATTTCAATACTTTGCACCAATTTTAAAGTCACTTGCCTTGGTTCTTTTGTCAAACAGCTTCTTGATGTTTTCTTGTAGTTGCTGTGCTCTGATGCATACTTCTTCTCTGGTTTGTTGTAGATGTATAGTCTGATGTATTCTTCTTGTCATATCATCATCTTCAGACTGAACTTCTTGGATCAACTTCATGACTGGCACTCCTAAACTGGTTGGAAATATTGCATCTGTTCCATAAACTAGCTGGTAGGGGGACATCCTAATTGATTTTTTAATTGTTATTCTGTCTGCCCATAATGCATGTACTAGCTTATAGTGCCATGATTTTTTGTTCTCTTCCAACAACTTCTTGATTATGTTCACCAAACTTTTATTTGAGGACTCTGCCAATCCATTACCTTGAGGGTAATAAGATGTAGAATGACCCAATATAATCTGATATTTATGACAGAATTCCACCATCTTTTTAGACCCAAATGCAACAACATTGTCAGTTATGATCTTTCCAGGACAGTCAAATCTAGACATTATATGGTTTTCAAGGAATGAAATGATAACTGAGTCTGTGGCATTCCTAGAAGGGATGGCTTCTATCCATTTGGTAAAATAGTCTGTTGTTATGAGGATCCATTTATGTTGGGCAGATGAGGCAGGATGGATTTCCCCAATGAAGTCTAGACCCCACTGCTGAAAAGGAACTTCAACAGTGATTAGTTGCAGAGGTAAGGGAAGCAACTTCTTTTGCCTTCAAAGATTTAGCATTTGTGACAGGAAATAATTATTTTGTAGACATATTGAAAGAGGGTGGGCCAGTAGTAACCAGCTCTAAGGATTTTGTTAGCAGTTGACTTCTAGTAGAGGTGGCCTCCACATTCTCCTTCATGAAACTCGTGCTTGATCTTATCTGCATCATTCTCAGGTAAACATTTAAACAATAATCCACTAGCATTTTTCCAATATAAAAATTTATTCAAAATGCATTAATTTACAACTTTCAACTTTAAGAATCTTGCCTTTGTTTTAGAAAAACCAGGAGGGACATTTAGGTTGAGTAACACATACAAAATACTAGCATACCAATATGAATTCAAAAAATAATCTTCAATAATTGGAGTTGTAAACTCCTCATGTTCATCTAATGCATTAAACATGTTTATATCAAGAGTTTGAAAGTTAGATTTAGCCAAAAAAAATTCTAGTCCTTGACCTTTTATGAGCTTAGTGGGCTTGATCTCTAAGTCATCTTCCAATATTACAGCAATCCACTTTCCTCTTTTGCCATTTGGATCTTGGGTCAATATGTCCTTTACAACTGAATGAGGCACAAATGCTATAATGCGTGAGTGTAAAATGTAAACTTTGAAGTCTTTTAAGGCTTTGACCAGGACAAAGGTTTGTTTTCCATGATATTGTACTTCAGAGGTGCATCTCTTAATGCCTTACTGAAAAATGCAATTGATTGCTCTTGTCCCTTCAAGTTTTTCTGTAATAGGACATCAACCATTGTATGTTCTGATGCAAATGAAAAGATGAAGAAATCTTTTGTAAAATCAGGACTAATGAGAATTGGTGTTTTAGTAAGTGCTTGTTTTACCAGTTCAAATGATTTCTTTGCTTCTAAGGTCCATTTAACTCCTTCTTCTCTTTTAAGCATATTTGTCATGTTTCTAAGGAGTTCAGCTAGGCTGGGTATGAACCTTCTCAAGAATTTAATCTTCCCAATGAAAGATTGAAGTTCCTTGATGTTTTTAGGATGGTTGATTTGCAATATACCATCGATCCTCTTTGGGTCTATCCTTATTCTTTCTTCTGATATGATATGTCCAAGAAGTTTATCTTCTTGGAGACCGAATCATGTTTTTTTTGGATTTAAGAACAACCCATATTTTTTGCATTTCTCAAATACTTTTCTCAAAGTGTATTAAGTGTTCTTCATCTGTTTTAGAATAGACATTGATATCATCAAGGTAAATAATAATGAAGTAACCTATTTCTTCTGAGAATGCTATATCCATGGCTCTCTGAAATGTGGCACCAACATTCATTAAACCAAAGGGAATTTTCAAATACATGAAAGTACCCCAAGGAGTAGTAAAAGTTGTTTTAAGTTGATCATTAGGATGTACCAATATCTGATTGTAACCTGAGAAGCCATCTAGCAAAGAAAATCTTCTAGAACCAACTACCCTTTGTAAGATATGATCCATTTTGGGCAAATGATAGTTGTCCTTTAAGGAGGCTTTATTTAAGTTTCTGAAGTCAATACAAAGCCTTATTTCTCTTTTTTTCTTCCTAACTGATACAAGATTAGATACATAGTCTGAATATCTTACTGGGACTATGATTCTAGCATCATACATTTTCCTAATTTCTTTCTCTACCAGAGGTAGTTGAACATGGTTGATTTTGCTCAATTTTTGTCTAAAAGGCTTCTGGTTTTCTTTGAGGGGTATCTTATGCTGGATTATTTCTGTATCATATGATTTTAAGTCTTCATAACTCCATGCAAATACATCAGAATGTTCTTTAAATAACTCAAGATATTTCAATTTAATGTGAGCTGGCAGTGTTTTAGACAGTTTGATCATTTTGGGTTTCTGTTCACTGCCTATGTTGCATTTTTCCACTTCAGCTTCAATAGGTTCCAGTTTTGGCTTTTTGGCAACATCATTCAAGTTAAACAATTCTTCTAATGGGACCAGTCCTTTTGGCAAGCTTTGATTTTTAGATTGCAGCACTTCTAAGTCTTCTTTTTCTAAATCTGTGCTATCTTTTGTTTTATGTTTGGGCCTATTAGTTAACATATTTATTTCAGCAATCTTAATAAACTTTTCTTCTTCAAAAAGTGGGTTTTCTTCAGTAGGACAGTGTTATTCATACTCTGAATCTGAGTTTGGTATTTCAAATTCATTTTTGGACTATAGGAAGTATTCTATTTGTTTATCTCCTTCAAAAACTTTCCAGTATTTTTCATTATCCAGGACAACTGGTCTATATTTTACTTAGATGGTGTATTGTTTGCTTTCATAAGGTCTTAGACAAGTACTAACAGCAAAGGCTAATCCATTGGCAAGAATGTTTTGGTTCCTTGGGACAAAGGTAAGTTGGAATTCAACAAATGTTTTTAACAAGTCCATGGCATCATCTCTATAGGCTCTAAGTCTGGGATGTTTAGCAGTGTATTCCCCTTTTACTTGCCTAATTATCAACTCTAAATCTCCATGAACTGTTATCCTCTTGGCCCTTAATTTTTTCAATAAATTCAAGCCTAAAATGAGAGCTTCATACTTTTCTATGTTATTTGTGCATTGGAAGTTTAATCTATAAGAATGACCCTCAGCATGATTATTTATAGTGTTGTGTACCCATATGTCTGCTCCTGCACCAATTTTAGAGCAAGACCCATCAAAACTCATACTCCAAAAAGGACTGTTTTCAAATTTGTCACTTATTTCATTTCTGTCCTCTCTTTTTTGTTCACCACTATGTTTTGTGTAAGGACCTGCACTATGTTTTTCTTTGATTTGTTCCTCAAGATTTTCGCTGTATTGAGGGCTTATTCTTTGATTATCATGATCTACACTATATTTATGACTGTTTTGGACCTCAAGACCTTCAATTTGTTTGCTGTGAATTTCTAAGTTTGCAAACTAATCTAATGATTTTTCCTTTCTCTCCTTTTCCTTTATGACTGCCACTATGTTTGGATGTGGAGTGACCACTATATTGGCTGATGTTTCATTGACTGACTCTTTCTTATTAGGAATCTCATCATTGTAAAGAATGAATGAGTCAAGTTCAGAGTGTATGGAATAAATATGAGATTTTTCTGGTCTTTCTTGACTACTCACCATGTATTTCATGTGTGTTTCCCTATAGAGTCTTCTGGGTTGACTGAAGACAGGGATGGTGGCATAAGTCATATCCATCTGCATAGTACCTTGCAACTTAGCACCCCATGATCTTGAAAGGAGCATGCCATATTTGGGGGGTATATTAGTCATTACAATGTCCATCACTAAGCTTTTGTCTGGGATTTGGGCTAAGTTAGCACATAGATCTTTTATTAGGCCTAAGAATTTTACTCTGCTTGAATCAAAGGAATATAAATCTTTATAAGGTCTGGTTACCTCAAGGCCTAATCTTTCCATTATTACTTTAGGCATGAGGTTAGGTGATGCCCTTGAATCAAGCATGGCATTGTGTAACATCTTATCATGGATATTCAAACTGATGTAGAATGGAGGTGTAGTTCCTTCTTGAAATTTTCATTCAATCTTTGGACCGAATAGAAGCTCTGGTGTATCATCATTCAAGTTAACAGTATCATGAATATCTTCTATGTTCAAGGCTTTAAAAACTTGACATCTATATACATTTTGAGTGATTAACTCAGTGAGAGGGACAGAGATCTTGATTTTGGCAATTTCATTCTCTAGGCTAAAGGGAATTTGATTTTTCAACATGTTTGATTCAACCTTGTTAGTCACTCCTTTATTAGCAAAATCAGCTTGCTGATTTCTACTATTTACAGCAGTCAAAATGGTTTTTTTAGAAGCATTAGCTGAATGCTAGTGCTGCTAGGGTCACCACTTTGTTTTTCATTGATTTGGGTGTTATTTCCCTTGTTTGGATTAGAACTTTCAGCCATTGTTTTATGATTTTTTGTTGTCTTTTTGGAAGTATTTACAGGGCTATTTTTAGCAGAATTATTAGAGGTTTTCTTTTTGGGAGTTTCTGGGTTCTTTTTACTTCTTAGGTCATATTGTTTGGGTGCTCCTATGATGAAATTTTTGAAATCTTGTTCATAATATTCATTTTCTAGTCTTCTATCATCATAGGGTGTATATAGACCTTGTTTTCCTTTATGGAGGAAATTAGAATCCTCATTGTTCACCTCTAGCATGTTCATGTTATCATCCTCTGTTTGTTCAATTGTTTCTCCATCCTCATTAACATAATTTTCTTGAAAAGGAGGTCTGATCTGTTGATCATCATCTCTTTGTCTGTTCTGAGGTTGATTTCTCCTAAAGTTCTGATTTTGATTCTGGGAATGGTTTCTATTTTGAGGAGCTGTTTGGTTTTCTCTAGATGGAGCTTTTTCATATATGCTCATCCTCTCCATCATCCTTTCCAGTTTTGAGTCAGATGTGGAAGGTGCAGCTTCATCCCTATATGATACCCTCTTCTCAGTCTTCATTCTAGCTCTCTTGGCAATCAAATTTTCCTCAACACTTACTGCCCTTGCTTGCATATCTTCTAATGTGAGGGGTTCCCTTTCTCTTAGTTGGTAGGCCATTTCAGGATCAAATCCATTAGGTAATTTCATTAGAGCTAGGCCTTGTGGAGGTTTCGTATGGATAGGTAGGGCATTGTACACACTATTAAATAGAGTGCGGTACTCTTGGACTCCTTCTCCAGCATTCCTTTTAATGTTCTCATATTTGGATAAAATCTGGAGAGGATTTTTCTTGACCTCCCATTTGTTCAAGAATAATTGATGGAAAGCTTGGAGGTCATTAATACTATTAGGGGTTAATTTTTTGAACCATTTTCTTGCTTCTCCCCCTAAACTTTGTGCAAACAATATGAGTTTAGCGGTTTCATCATCTATCTCATTTCTATCAAAATAGTCATTCATCTTGTCCACATGTTGTAAAGAATTAGTAGAACTACTAGCATCATATAATGGAATCTTGGATTGATATTCCTGTGGCAAATTTACTAAAGGTATAGGAAGGACTAGTGGAGCATACCATGTTGCCATGATAGGAGGTTGTGGAAAAAATAGGGGGTTTACAAGTGGAGGGTTTATGAAAGGAGGGGGAGGATGGAATGGAGTAGTTTGAACAATGGGTGTATGGATAACAGAAGTACTTGGACCAGCAAGAGACTGTTGAGCAGATCTAGGATGACATAAACCAAAGTTATGAATGAAATGCAGATCAGGTGGGGTGGTTTCTCTGCTATCAGTATGTTCACCACTATGTTGGGGTGAGTGTGGAGGCTCAAAGTCTATCTGATCTATATCACTAAGTGACTTAGTTCTGGATGGGTTTCTTATGAATGGTAAGTCAACTTGTGTATCTTGCAGAGTTGAGAGATTTTCAGGGACAAAATTAGCTCTATGAATTGGTCTAACAACAATTGAAGTCTTGGATTTAGAAGATTTCCTAAGAATACTTTCTAGATTATCAACTATCTCAGGAGGATTTGGGTCAAGATAGGCTCTAGTATGAATTCTTTTAGAGGCCACTATGTTGTGTTTTTAGACCTAATGATGAGAAAAGTTCAGCCAAGTATGACAGTCTTTTAAAGGCTAACTAATCTTTTTCAAAGAAAACTCAATCCTCAAAGTCTTCTTAACTGGTTTTGAATGATGTTTGAAGGATAAAATAATTTCCTAGTGGAGTCTTAGGAAAAACCAGTGGGGTCAGTAGGCCTACTAAATACCAATGGAGTCACCAGGTGAAGGATTTTTACTTGTTTTCAAGGTTTGGTTGTTGTTCACCATCAACAATCAATAATAACCAGTCTTGGTGACACTTGTCTCATTTAGGAATAGGGGTTCATTGCGTTGTGAAGTTATCTATTACTCAATATTCCCCAGTATGGTCGCCACTATGTTAGGCTCCTGTAGTTTGCAAGATTGGCAAGAACAAATGCTGCAGGGCCTACATCAGAACCACTTTGGAATCCTAGGATCTAGCCCTCCTGGATTCAGAGAGGGATCTCTCTATATGTGTGTTGGAATGATATGCTTTTAAAGCATATGATATGATATTAGGCTAGTTATGAAGCACAAGGGATTTGTTTTGGTTTTGTTTGGGTAGGATATCATCAAAATAAAGGAAGTCTTTTGAAGGGTAAAGGTGTGAGTAAGTTGAAAGAATGGTTCAACAGATAGGATAGGTAAGAGACAGTATCAATCCATTGGGCTATGGAGTCACAAAAGGATTTAATTGCACAACAAGTTTCAAGAGTGGTCCATGGGGCAAGTCATCTATATCAAAGGATCTCTTTTGATTGATTTGTGATATGAAACGTTAAAAGTGTTGTGAAAGAAGCAAAGCTAATAACCATTTAAGAATCTATTAACTTCACTAAACAAGAAAAGCCTTTCAAAGTAATTGTTTTGAAGCAAGCCAAAGGACAGGGCAAACCATAGACTTCTTTGGGAATTTTTTTACTAAAGCACACTTTTCAGACAAAAATCCAACAATCTTAAGACTAACTTTAGAAAGTAGAAAACATTTAAGAAAACAAAGGGCAACCTAAGATCAGGTAAGGACTTTGAACCTATCTTGCTTTTGGCATACTCTTCAAGGGAAACTTTCAAAACAACTGTTGAATACTAAATAAGGGACAGGGCTAACCATAAACTTCCTTGATTAGGACTCTACTTAGCATGCAGTGAAAAGATCATTCCATAACAACATCTCAGGTTTTACTCAACAAGACATGGGCTCACTAACATTCCTTGACTGATTATACTCTATTGAAATCATTCCCAAAGCAACAATTAGAAGAAAACATAGAGATAAAGCTTATCAGTGAGAATTAGGGTACCTTTTACAGTAAATCCTAATTTAAATTTGCTATTCTTTATTAGAGAAAGTGGACAGTATGAAAACATAAGAAAAACAACAATTACAGTAAGAAAAACATCACCATTGACATAGACCAGGATCCCATAAATCAGCTTGTATATTTGATGTTCAAACCAGTTACAATCTTCAAGTTCAGTAGGTCTTTACAGCTTCAAACTTCTCTTCTTAGCCTATCTTTCTTCAATTACTAACAGAGCTTCAGCAGCCTCAGCAGCTATTTACATTCAATAAGTATTCAACCAACAACAATACTGAGCTCCTCATATGATATATATAGGTAAATTGAGGAGGTGGAGTGAAAGGAAGGTCTAACTATTCAATTAATACAGAGTAAATGCTTCTCGACCTTTGGGAGGCCTAATGGAGAAGATATATAATGTCTTAACTTTGTTAATTGATTTTTACATTAACTTTCATCTACTTCAGTCACTTTTGTTGAATTTTGAGGCTTTTGGTAGCTGGCAATTACTTTCTGAGTTGTCTTTGTAAAATATCTCTGACTGTGCATTAACTTTGTAGGCTTTTTAGTAAATAGGCCTGTAGGTGGAATTTTTAGTCTTTGGGGGAGTAAATAGCCTTGATGATCTGGCAATTAAGGTTGTCTTTTGCTGATCTGTTTATGTTTCAACGCTTTAATCATGAATTAGGCCTTCTTTATCATCTTTGGTCTTCATCATTGTGTCTTTATCTTTAAAACTGTAGATTAAGCTTTTGATCTTCAAACTTTTGCTTTAATCCTTTAACTTTAATCTCTGATTCTCCTTACTAATCTTCATTAACTTTTATTGTTTGCTGACAGGTACTTTCTTTGTGCATTGGAGGGTTTTGCTGTGTAACCAATGCTCATGAAACAATTGGTTAAAACATGGAAATTAACCCTTTATGTCCTGATCTATTTGAGCGCGGGATGGATTTTATGATTACCGCCATGAAACCTGCAACAAACAACCAACCGTTATATAAAACCTGCATTATATGGTAAAACTGCTTCAGAAGGCTTGGCGAGGGGTGGAGGAGCAATGTAGAGGAGTACGAATGCAGCGGAGGTGGAAAACCCATGGCGGAAGGCGGAACCAGGGTTTAATTCGAATTATGGCGCACAATAATGATAGGTGGTTTCGCAGAAAATCGGAGGCAGTTTTCGTGCGAGGTCAAAGCGATTTGTGGTTTTGCGCAGGGTGGACGCGATACGCTCGAGAGGATGACGCGTGTCCCCCTCAAAACAACCTTTTTCGCGTGGAAGTTGCATGATGGAGGAGTTTGGGTGAAACAAACGCGAAATGGAATGATGACCATCTGATCTGGGCAATCTAGATTGATGGTTGCGAGCGAGACGAACAAAATTGCACAGTTGGGTGAGACCGATGGGATGACATGGGGAGGTCAGTGGCATACGTCATAGCAGGGGCACTTGGGGGTACGGATCAACTTCTTGGCCTGTGCCTCCGCATAAAATTTTAGTCATTGATTTGAGATCTTCTGCAGTCAACCAGGTCAACTGCGGAGGCACTCACGATGTTAACTCTTGCGCTGAGAGTGCCTGCGGGTAGAGCGGTAGACTGGTGGTGACCGTTGGATCGGGCTCGATCAACGACAGAGAAAAATTGGAGAAAAGTGAGCGGGGTAAAAGCAGAGGCGCGCTGGCCGTTGGATCAAGATGATCAACGGTGGAGGATGCATCGCAGAATCACACAAGGGCATGAATGGTGCGAGGGGAGGGGTGAACCGCGATGCGGCGATGAAGCGATGACCGTCCAATGAGAAGGATCGATGGTCCAGATGAAATCAGAATGCCGTAGAAATGAATGAATGGAGCAAAGGGGTAGTGAAACAATGAAAGTGTGCCAACCGTTGGATCTGGGGGAGCCAAATCAACGGCCCAAAAAATATCGGTGGGATGGTAAGGTAAGTGATGATCAAGGAGGAAAATTGTTGGTGTGATGGAGCGAGAACCATTAGATCTGCGAGATCAACGACTCATATCCCATCGGCGGGGAAACATAAAGAAGCGGAAGGAATAGGGGCGGAGCGAAGTCTGATAGCGCAAAAAGGGCTAAAGACTGAGGCCGACGATCGCGAGTCCCGGTCGCATGGAGAAAGGAGTTGAGAACTTAAACCCGCGGGGGCTTAAAAGTCCGCTTATGAAAAAGTTCGATTTTAAGGCCGAAATGGGGGTTTTTGAAGGTTTTTAAAGGTTCTGATAGATATAAAGAAGGGCTTAAAACCAAATAAAAGGGACTCAAATGGTTTTAAAACATTTTGAAGGAAGTGGAGGGATTTTTAATAGGAAAATATGAATGAAAGAGGGTGCAAGAGGGGTTCAAAACTGTTTTTTTCATGATAACAACAGGGCTTTTGTGAAGAAATCAGTGAGATGGATCCTGTTAGCTCCCCGTAATTTGCTAGATTGATTGAGATACAAAGGTACAGGGTAACATCAAACCAAGCTTTGGAATCCTAGGACCTAGCCTTCCTAGATTCGGAGAGGGATCTCTCTAGTAGGTGCCAAGATGTGAACTTGCTTACTGATTAGGGTTGATTTTAGGCTAGATGTTAAGTGCAGGGTATTTTGATTTTTTTTTGGTTGGGTATGATGCTCAGATAGATTTAGATAGAAAACAAGGAAGATTGTTAAGTCATTGGGCAATGGAGTCAAACAAGGTCATGAATGAGTTCATCAATGGTGTCAAGAGCATCTGCAGGGCAATTTTAAATTGGTTTGTGGATCTTTAAGGTTGTGAAAGGATCATGAGATGGAAATTAAACTTGAGAACAACAAGATAATAAAGGGCAGAAACAGAATCCTTTATATACTTGTAAACTAAGAGAGTTAGAAGATTTATAAGCATAGCAAGAGAATCAAAGGCTTAAGAAAAACCTAATCCATTTGATTTCAGACTGAAAGCAGATAATCAACCAAGACAACATTCAGATAAAACATAGAAAGACAAAAACTTATTTAATCTTTCATGGGTTTTATCATCAAGAGCAGGAAAAACATTTAAGTTTCACAAGTAACTATAACATAGAAGAAGAGAAAACCCTAGCATCCACGGTGACAACTATGAAAGTTCCTTGAGACAATTTTAGCTAAGTAAAGGCGAAGAGCATGGTTAAGACAAACTTCTTTGACAAACTATAGATAAAGCTGCTTCAAAAGATGATTTCAAGAACAAAGTACTTCAGAGGTAACAATATGCAGGGCTAGCCATAAATCATAATTGATACTAACTGATCTAAATCATTCAAGAAAATAGACAAGCCAAAAACTTATTAGATAGAAAGAGATGAATTCCCTAACATATCTTAAGCAGAAGAAAACATTTAGGCAGTGAAGAAAACAAACAGATCTAAGGTGCCATCAACAAGCATATCTTAGTCTAAATTTTTTGTCCTACTGCAACATAGATGGATGGAAAACATATGAGAAACTTAGAAAACATTAACAAGAGAAAACTTCACCATCAACAAGGCCTATGTATCCTGCAAACAGTCCTTCTCCGTCAATTAGTGAATCAGATCATGCATAAGCTCCAAGACATCAATTTCTCATCAAAGGCTTCAAGGGACTATGTATTACTTCAACATAAGTCATCAAAATCCAACAAAATATACAAGAGCCTCATGCTCTATTTATGGAGAAAATGAGGAGGTGGAAACCCTAATTCAGCCATAAATGTCATAAATGTGCTTAATGACCATGCAAGGCTCAAGACACATAAGAGATAAGAAAATAAATGAAACACACCAAAACATAACTCCCCAATCAAATCAGGAGTGTTTTTTCGAAGAAAATATTAAAAAACCAATTTTCCATTAATTAGTGTCTTTTGTTGACTTTTTGGCAAAAAGCTGTCTCTGTGCGTAGCTCCAAATCAGCAAAAAATTGAGGTCTGTTGCAGCTGAGTTTTGGACCCCTTCCCGGCATCGGATTCGGGCTCGTAATGGCTCGCTAGAAAGCTTGAAGAGTATACTTTCCAGAAATACTTGAGTTGTTCTGAATGGATGCCATTTACCTACTCAAAAATCCAATCTCCCATGACTGCTCAACACGCAATGCCAGGCCTGAAAAGGAGGCAGAAAGGTCATTTTTGAGGTGTTTTTTGACCTTTTGAGGGGGAAAAAATGCTCCAAATGACCTTTTTGGGTAGACTACTGGAGACATGAAAACCCCAAAAATGTAAACTTTAGCAGCTGAGGATGCCCCAAAAAAGAGCATAGCGCCTATGGTGCTGCGCTCATAGGGGCCAAAATTTGGAAAAAACAAAAAGTTTTCAGATTTTCTTAAAAACTGGTGGGTAGACCCCTCAAGGGGTTTTAGACACCTGCTGAAAAGCATTGGCCAAGATCCCAAGGCTGTCATGAATTTTGGGCCTTTTTAGCTCTTCTAGCTCTAGGAGGGCTTGCCTCAATTTAGCATTGGCAATCATGCTCTTCCTTGCATAGTGTTTGACCATTTTATTTTGCAAGGAAAGGCCCCTATTCACCTCTTTGAAATGTTTGTGCTCCCTTTGTGCCCTTTAAAAATCATTTTCCCATTATTGAAGCTGGGCATCTTTTTCTAGGAGGAGCAATTTTGTGTTTATCCCTTGGTCCTCGTTATCACTGTCTAGATCAATAAAGAGAGGGCCTTGAGAAGCCTTTTTAATCATTTTTCTCCTCCTAACTGGCGCCTTTGGCTCAACACTCTTCATTTTTTCTTTGCCTTTGTCCGATGCTTTGGTATTTTGTGAGGAGGTGGCCCTTTGCCTTTTAGAGGCAGCAAACACACTCCTTTTCCCTCTATGATAAGTGAATGAGAGAGGGGAAATCATGGGAGTCTCAGAGGAAATGTTGACATCAATTTTCCCTTCACTATGCTCTGATTTTTCTATGTCTTTTATGGACTGATTTTTGTCAAGACATTCCTGACAGCTGTCATGACTATCATGACTCTTTCTTGGACTATCTTGGGCACCTAGATAACTGCCTTCCTCATCTGTCTATTCTCCTTCTTCACTGTTTTCCTCTTCCTCATCATTGTTATCTTCCTCTTCATCATCATGTTCATTGTTTTCATCTTTGTGACTGCCATCACTGGTTTCATCTTTGTTTTCTTCTTCATCATCTTGCTGCCCTTGGCCATTGTTGCTTTCTTCTTGGCCACTTTTCTCTTCCTCATTTTATTCTTCCTCTTCATCATCTTGCTCTTCAATGCTTTCCTCATGATCATGGCTGCTTACTTCATCATTTTCTTCACTTTCATCCTCTTCTTCTTCTTCATCAACTTCTTCTTCACTTTCATCCTCTTCTTCTCCTTCATCAACTTCTTCTTCACTATCCTCTCCTTGTTCATCATTATCTGTCTCATCTTCTTCCTCACTGTTGCCTCCTATTTACCCTTCACTAGGGCTACTGTTAGCCCCTTCAATTGGTAAATCAGGGGAGGAGGTAATAGGTGAAATTCTTTGTGGAGAAGGCGCATGGGGAGATGATGGCTATGTGGAGGTAGATGGTTGTGAAGTGGAAGGCAAGCTCTGTTGGATGAAGGCCCGGGGGTCTGAAAACACATCATGTGAGATGAAGGTCTCCCAAGATATACCTTGTTTCTTTATCTGGTATAGGAAAATCATCTTGACAACATATTTGGGCATATTTGTGGGGTACACTGATACACCTCACAACTATTGAGTGTACCTACCATCTCACAAGACGAAAATTTCTCGTAGATATGTGAAGTTCGATGAAGAGAAGACCATGATATGTTCCCTTGAGAGGGAGCTTCAGTTGCATGAGATGAGGATCTTTTAGCTCCAAAGGAAGAACCTCGGGATGTTGTGAAGAAGCCACAAGAAGAGGAGGAGAGAGTGGAAGCACCCACTCATGTAGAAACATCCTAAGATGGAAGGAAGTGCACCAGGGAAGCTGACATATTATTGCATGATGCTATAGAGAATGTGGGAACACCAACATCACATCGTAGGCACAGGAGGTCACCAGATTGGTACATTGGCTAAATGGCTCTGATGAGTGAGTGTGTAGAGACTGAGCCATCCTCTTTCGAGGATGCAGTGCAGCAACCAGTATGGTTTGATGCCATGGCGGAGGAATATGATTAATTTATTAGGAACAGTGCTTAGGAAGTGGTCCCAAGGCCAGAGGACAAGTCAATGGTAGGTTCGAGGTGGATCTACAAGGTGAAGCAAGAAACAGATGGGAGTGTCGAGAAACACAAGGCCAGATTTGTGGCCAAGGGGTTCTCTCAGGTGGATGGAATTGAATATGAGGAGACATTTTCTCCAATAGAAAGGTACTCTTCAATCAAATCAATTCTAGCACTTTCAACGCAGATGGGATGGAAGATACATTAGATGGATGTAAAGACAACTTTCCTCAATGGAGTGATTGAGGAATAGGTGTACATAGAGCATCCAGAAGGATTTGATACCTTCGACAGAGAGTCTCATTTGTGCAGACTCAAGTGAGCATTGTATGGATTGAAACAAGCACCTCGTTCTTGGTACACCAGGATCGAAAACTATTTCACTGGGTTAGGCTTCACCAAAAGTGAAGCAGATGCAAACCTTTACCACATTGTTGTTGAAGGTAATTTTTTTATTATAGTATTATATGTCGATGATTTAATTCTAACAGGTAATGAGAAGCTGATAAAATCTTTCAAAAAGGATTTGGAAAGAGAATTCGAGATGAAAGACATGGGGCTCATGCATTATTTCCTTGGTTTGGAAATTTGGCAAGGAGATGGGGAATTGTTTGTCTCTCAGGGCACTATGCTAACGAGATATTGAATAACTTTCACATGGAGAGCAACATATCCATGGAGACTCCTTTAGTAGGGAATTGGAGGAAGGAATATGCTACTTCAGACGAAGTGGTAGAGGCTACCATTTACATGCAGCTTGTGGGTTCACTTATGCATTTGGTGAACACACGACTGGACATGTGTTATGCAGTTAACCGGATTAGTCAAGCAATGGTTAATGAAACCAAACTCTATTGGAAGGCAGCCAAGCATGTGTCGAGATACCTCAGGGGAACCACTTAGTTTGGTCTTTGGTGCATACAGATAGAGGGAGTTAAGTTGCAAGGCTTCACAGATGCATATTGGGTAAGGATTCCATCAGACATGAAGAGCACATCAGGGGAAATCTTCAGTATTGGTTCAACATCAGTTTATTGGTACAACAGGAAGCAGATATCAGTTGCACTCAGTTCAACAAAATAAAAGCACATGGTTTCTAGTCAAACAACTTGTGAGGCTATTTGGATGAGGAAGATCCTTGTTGGGTTTTTTGGTTAATATATGGATCCTATAGTGATTTACTGTGACAATCAAATTTGTATCAAACTCTTTGAGAATCTAGTTTTTCATTATCAGTCCAAGCATATTGACATCTGATACCACCATCTACGAGATTATGTGCAGAGGTGGATCATGTTGCTATAGTACATTCCTACAGAGGAACAAGATGCATATATCTTGACTAAATCATTTTCAAGAGGAAAATTCAAGTTCTAGAGAGGCAGGATTGGGGTTTTTGATAATCTCTTTCTTGTTGCAAGGGAGTGTTGAAAATGGCACCAAGAAAGATCCTAATTTAATTTTCCCTTGAATTAAATTAGGATAAAAATGTAATTCCACATCAAAAGACAACGTGTATGAGTTAACTAAGTTAGTTTGACTTAGTTGGTTCAACTAATTTTAGTTGAGGGTCTAACTTGAGTCATTTATAGTGGTTCCTACTTTACAGAAACCTAGGTTGAGTTTATTTTAAGTTGTAATTAATTAATTAAGTAAAACTGAATTAAATTTAGTTAAACAAGTTCCAACTGTTGGAGGAACTAGTAGGAGGTCTTGTAGTGGAGTGCAGTGTCAGTGTTCAACCAGTTAACTGATAAATCAACCATAAATAACTCATGCATGCATGAAATACAAGTTTCCCAGTTGATATTGGAGTTAAAGGGCAGTGTACTATCAGTTGTATAATCATCCAAATTGTACAAGTGGTGCATGCAGTTAGAGGAAGGCCTATGGAGGATTGCACAATTTTGAATTGGGATTTCCCTAGTTAATAGGGGTTTAATTCCTTGAGAAACAATGCAAGGCTATAAGGACTTGAGTAGGCTTGTATTTGGTTAATTATTGACCAGGACTAGCTTGTGAAGGAGAGAGATAGATTTTGATAGTGTAGAGGCTGTTCGGGCTTGAGAAAAGAATTGTTCTGACTAATGAAATATACAGATAGGAGGGGTTTTTAGTTGTGGCTTTCCCCTAGAAATCATTGTGTAATGTGTGATAGAATTCTGTCTCTTGTATGCTTTGTGATTTTGCAATCGTTTAATTATTTTCGTAGTTGGTAAAGTATATTCAATTCTTTTGATTTATATAAATCTCATTATCAGTTTGAATCTACAAGGAATTTATACACTATAGTCTTCCTGTGTTGCTCCAATGAATACTAACATAGGGCATGGAGGGTTTCCACCTATCACTGCAATATGTCCATCTCCCATAACGAACACGGACTAGGAGTATTTCCCACCTTTTGTTGTGGATGTCCTTCTCCACACGGAAAGTATAGGGATACTCAAGCTGCTCCTAGTTGATCAGACACTTGAGCTCAACAACTACCACCATAGTGACCACCTAAGTCCATGAAGATGATGCACATCGGTCTCCAACTTTCACACTATCACGTTTTCCTCCAACAGACCATAAATTCCCAATCCACTGTCTACACTTGGTACACTCTCACGCTTCCCTCCAATAGACCATAAGTGGCCAATCCTTGTTGTAGCATATGCACTCTGGTTAGTGCATCCAAACCTAGGATCACCCTTCCTCATGGATGTGAACAGACTTTGCCAACATTCCAACCCTTAGACACACATCCAACTAGCATACATCCATCATCAAGGCAACATCTACAACTTGTTTTTGTTTCCACCTTGTCTTAGGTTTCTTTGTATATTGTTTTAGCTTCCATCATTGGTTAGGGAATCAACCTACCCATCAAATATGTTACAAAAGACCTCCAATCATGATGTTACCCTTATCCATCAAGGTTTCATTTATATTTTCCACTTCTAGACATATATAATTATTGTTTGGGCCTAAGGATCCTCCTTAAGGTACCCTACAGGAGACATGTCACAACAACAACCAAACTAGCCCTCAATCAAATGGAGAATACCCTTGTTATTGTTGCGAACTCCTTTAGGTAACTAAAGTTGGGTTAGGAGATCCCTTCTAGTCCTTTGGGCCCACTCAATCAACCCTTCCACGAATTTTTGCAACAACCAATGACCTACAACCCTTTACAAAGATATATATACACCAACTAGCATAGAAAACACCCATAACATACATATGTAGCAAAAAATAAACTGCAAGGAAACTCACACTCAAAGACAATATAAAACCATGCCAAATCGTCCTCTTAGCCTCCACAAGTATGCCTCAGACATGTGTTGTCTTCTCCCAAAGAAACCACACCTAAAATCAGATATATTCCCTCTCTAACTTGGATTCCTTGCCTCTTCCTCTTTGTTGCCTCGATCATTGTCCATTTTAGAGTTATATCTTTGATAGATGATCACTTGAATGTGTCTCAAATGAGGACTAACTCACCTCTTTTTTATCTGAAATGGGTGGATAACTTGTTATGCTTTTCAAGAACCTCCCACTCAGTTAAACAAATTAAGATCTAGCTTATACTTGACTGTGCGGAATTGAATTCTTGATTCAGGTGTATGTGTTTTCAACTGTTTTAAACCTTTATGTGTGAGGAATTAAAAAAATTGTTTTTTTTATATCAATTATGTACAAAAATCATAAATTTCAGCAAATAAGCATCAACACATAACAACAAATTTAATAAAAGAGTTCACCCGAATATCGTGGGCTACATCTCCTTGAGCCTTTGTCAATTGACTTGGCTCTTTGGGATTAGGATGGAAAATTTATTTTACAAGTTACTAACTCAACTCCAATGGTTATATAAACTGAACCAATGGGTTTATAATACCATCATACCCTTGGAATGGCTGCAATCTCTCTGAAGATAAACCTACGTTCCCTTAGACTTGACCTCTTCTGTCAGCACCATTAAGCTTCCATGAGCTTCTATGTGGAAATAACTCCTTAAAGAAATAATTTTCTGTCCCTGAAACCTCACCTATTGTCTCCAACACATATCATACATCCAAAATATACTGTTCATTTGCCAAAATTGAGCTATGGCTCCCCAGTATAGGCTTCCAACCTCTGGTGACCCTGGTGGCCGTCGTAGTTCCAT
This sequence comes from Pinus albicaulis, assembly GCA_034641835.2. NCBI lineage: Eukaryota > Viridiplantae > Streptophyta > Pinopsida > Pinales > Pinaceae > Pinus > Pinus albicaulis. The sequence continues at coordinate 1,727,192,291 of CM076578.1, read as the reverse complement.
GAAACTTCCCTGTGGATTATTCGGCTCTAGAAGTCTCAAAATGGCTCTTAAAATCCCTTCAATGGATTATTAATGTCCAAAATAGTCAGAATAGACTATTTATTTACTGAAATTGGCCTCAGACTACTCCGGTTACGCCTCCAACACCTGGTGGCACCCCTTGGCTCTAGGTTCACTGAAAACTTCTCTAAAGCATCTCGGCCTTCAAAAGTCTTCAAAAGCTTATGAAAATCCTTCCATTGGATTCATAAGGTCAAAAACATTCATAATAGACTACTAGTTTGCTGAAATTGAGCTCTGTCTCCCCAATACAGGCCTCCAACCCCTGGTAGCCCTGGCGGCCCTAGCAGCTCCTTGAAACTTCCCTGTGGCTTCTTCAGCTCTATAAGTTTCCAAATGGATCTAAAAACCTCACCAATGATTCCATAATGTCTGAAACATCCAAAATTGACTATTGGTTTCCTGAGAATGGCCTCTAGCTGCCCTGAATAGGCCTCTTTCTTCTGCTGACCCCTGGTGGCCCTTGTGGCCCGTAGAACTTCTCTGAAGCAAAACCTCACCCAGAAGTCTTCTAATGGCTTTGAAACCCTCACCAAAAGCTCTGGAATGTCCAAGAAAGTCGAAATTGACTAATCACACTCGAAAATTGGTTGAGTAATGCTCAAGATAGGGCATAAAACATTTTGCCTAGTAACTCCTAAAACAGCTCCACTAAAAGTGGAGGAACTGCACTTAACTGGAGATAAGTTTGGAAATTTCCGTAGATTTGGGGCGCGCTACTATTTCTCCGCCAGTTCTAAACCGTGATATTAAATCTCAAGAGTAGGGGTGGCCACATGCACACCCGCTAACCCTGCCTGACCGAAACGGTCGGCGGGGCCGTAGGCTTGAACTACAGTTTAAAAAGCGGAACTCTGGGTTAAGTCAAGTGGTTAGCGCAAACCATGCAGAGATGTTGGCATTAACCATAACACATGTGAATGCACAACACAACTCAAAACCGTTGCAGAGACTGTTGGATAACCGTCGGGTGTTTATGTTTACAAACATTACAATGTGATAAGCTGCAAGCTGCTGGCGGTTAGGGGCTTAAGCCCTTGGCCCGGGGTCACGGGCCAGAGGCCACATAGGGAGGGGCTGGCTCCTCCAAACCCCCAAATGCATTTCCATTCAACTTGAAATAAAATTCATTGACTACTATGGTTAAGAACCAAAGGTAGCCCGGATGGTAAATCTTTTCACGCGCTCGCTAGTAGGTCGCGTGATCGATCCTGGCGGAGTCCCAAAAATTTTGATGCACTGTTCAAGGGCCACGTGGCGGCCTCAGGGCTGGCCACGTGGCACCTTATCATTGGTACACAAAACATCATACATCCAAACAATGAATAATACCCTGCCACTTGTCAAAATATGACTATCCCAGAAGGAATATTCCCTAGAATATTATTTTTGCTGACTGTGCAAATACCCAGTCAAACCTGGTCAAAAGCCAAAATTTGCAGTTTACTGGACTTTTCAAATCATTATAACTTCTTCATACGGTGTCAGATTTTCGAACCGTTAACGGCGCTGGAATCAGGAAGACGAAGTCTATCCATTCGCTCAGTTTCAACACACTTTCAAACATTTTGAAATTTGAGCTATCACTTAGGTCCTTGATTCAAATCTGATCACTCCTCCCCATTAGGAATCTTTTGGACCCCAAAAGACTGATTACCTGTTCAGTAAATGAGAGTACAACACCCTCACATTTACAGCCTCCATACAATTTTCCTTGCTTGGCTTAGTGCCTTTTGAGCCCCAAAATCAAAGGTAGTCAACACTTCCCCTCTTTGATACTCTTGTCCTCCTGTCAAGAATTGTGTCTTCCTTGCTCATCTAGAAATTTCTGGTGAGAAATCTTCAATAAAAGGTAGCTGAACATCATGTCCTTGATCATCGATCAAAGGTGGCTCAAGAAAACATAATTTTTCAACAGAAATGCATATATGACTAAAATTTTCATATGTACAAATGAATGTATGTCTTACTGGGTTAAGAAGTCAAACCACTTCTTACTAAGCCACTTCCATGGTGATTTTTGCTGCTGAAAATATTCTTCATGTGAAACATCTATTCTCACATCAATGATGGAATCTTTGGTTCCATTTTCGCCAGTCTTTTTATCCTTTTGCTTCAAATGCTTGGGATGATTGGTTGGATGCAATGTCCAACATTGGGCAATAACATGTCCCTTCTTCTGGAAATGTGTTGTGCAAGTCTTTTGCATCTTTTGAGAAATTTGCCTTCTTTTAAATTGTATCTTGTATGCTTTCATCCTCTTCCAGCATTTTGAAACTTCATGGTTACACAAACTACAATAGGAACAACAACTCTTTCTTCCATTCATGCATGCAGATTTTCCATGATTAACATAAACATAATCAACTTGACTATGGGAAGAATTATATCTCAATTGTTGCTTTGCATGTCCATATTTTTTACCTTCTTGAGAAGATGAACTCGTAGAGGTTCCAGATCTCTTTTGAAGACCAACATCAGTGTTCATGTCTTGATAGTTGTGAGAACTCTCTTGCTCGCCATAAGCTGCATGTCTACAAACATCTTGTTGCAACATAGGCCTCAAAAAATAGAATTCAACTTGAAAAAAAACTTGACATGTTTGTGGTTTAGAACTTGCAACAAAAGTTCTTTTTGAAGTTGTCTCAAATGCCTTCATGTCTGTAGAGTTTTCGCCATAAGATTGAACATAGCCTAGACCAAAATTCCTAGGCCTTTCCTCAACCAAAATAAGATCAATGATGACTTGTACATGTTTTCCTATACCCTTTCCTTAATCGCCCATTTTTAACATCAACTTGGACTCTATACCTCTAGTGTGCTTTTCAAATGAACCTACACATCGTTCTGAAGAGGAAATTGAAGACAAATTTGAGTGATTTACCTCTGCTTCACACATGTGTTTGGTTAAAGCCTCTTGGGCATGATGGCACTGCATCTCCATCTCATGCATTCTTTGAAGAAGTCCCTTCTTTCTCTTGCTTCATAGAAACCAATTGCTCATGAAGTCTAGTGCTTTCTCTTCCATCTTCATACATAATTTGCACCATATCCTTCAGGATGTAGAAGTCTCACTTCATCTCTTCATCGAAGAATATTGTGGAGGAGGATTTTGAAACCTCATTTAATGAAGTTGTCATTCTTATGTAAATGAGCTAAAGAACTTAAGCAAAAATTCACCAAGCTTCAAAAACAATTGACAAGCTTTTTAAAAATATGGTTGTAGATTCAAGCTCTTTTCTGCAGCTTGTATCTCTTCTTCAAGCAGCTGCTTTTGCAAACAATCTTCAAGAGGGATTGTGCTTCAAGGGTTGCCTTGAGATACTTGGGGTAAGGAGAATGCTTTCAACCTTATTCTTTCTTGTTCTCTTCTGAACTTAGCTAGCAATAACTTCCCTTCACCTCTAGCAAACTCAAACTTGTAAGCATTAGTCAATTTGCAAATAGTTAAATTCTTTGCACTGTTAAACACCCTTCAACTTAAAAAAGCAACCTAGTGCTCTGTCAAGAAATAAACCTAGATCTTTGATACCACCTGATCTGAAATGGGTGGATAACTTGTTATGATTTTCAAGCACCTGACACTCAGTTAAACAAATTAAGATCTCACTTATACTTGACTGTGCGGAATTGAATTCTTGATTCAGTTGTATGTGTTTTTAACTGTTTTAAACCTTTATGTGTGAGGAATTAAACATTTGTTTTTTCTAATATTAAGCATGCACAACAACCATGAAGTGCACCAAATAATCGTTAACACATAACATCAAATTTAATAAAGGAGTTCACCCAAATATCGTGGGCTACGTCTCCTTGAGCCTTTGTCAATTGACTTGGATCTTTAAGATTAGGATGGAAAAATTCTTTTACAAGTTACTAACTCAACTCCAATGGTTATCTAAACTAAACCAATGGGTTTAGAATACCATCATACCCCTGGAATGGTTATTATCTCTCTGAAGATAAACCTAGGTTCCTTTAGACTTGACCTCTTCTGTCGGCACTCTTAAGCTTCCCTGAGCTTCTCTATGGCACTAAATCCTTAAGAAATAATTTTCTTTCCCCTCACCTAATGTCTCCAAAACATATAAAACATCCAAAATAAACTATTCATTCACTGAAATTGAGCTCTAGATCCCCAATACAGGCCTCCAACCTATGGTGACCCCGATGGCTCTAGCGGCTCCCTGAAACTTCCCTGTGGCTTATTCGGCTCTATAAGTCTCCAAATGGCTATGAAAATTACTTCAATGGATTCATAATGTCAAAAATAGTCAGAATATACTATTTATTTACTGAAATTTGCCTCTAGATGCTTTGGTTACACCTCCAACACCTAGTGGCACCCCCTGGCTCTAGGTTCACTGAAAACTTCTCTGAAGAATATCGGCCTTCAAAAGTCTTCAAAAGCTTCTGCAAATCCTTCCATTGGATTCATAAGTTCAAAAATAGTCATAATAGACTACTAGTTTGCTGAAATTGAGCTCTGGTTCCCCAATACAAGCCTCCAACCCTTGGTGGCCCTAGTGGCCCTAGCGGCTCCTTGAAACTTCCTTGTGGCTTATTCGGCTCTAGAAGTCTCCAAATGGCTCTGCAAATCTCACCAATTATTCTAGAACGTCTGAAACATCCAAAATTGAATATTGGTTTCCTGAGAATGGCCTCTAGCTGCCCTGGCTAGGCCTCTTTCTGCTGCTGACCCCTAGTGGCCCCTAGAACTTATCTGAAGCAAAACCTCACCCAAAATTCCTTTGATGCCTCTACAACCCTCACCAAAAGCTCTGGAATGTCCAAGAAAGTCTAAATTGACTAATCACACTCAAAAATTGGTTGAGTAATGCTCAAGATAGAGCATAAACAATTTTTCCCAGTAACTCCTAAAACAACACCACTAAAAGTGGAGGAACTGCACTTAACTGGAGATCAGTTTGCCAATCTCCATAGATTTGTGGCACACTGCTATTTCTTCACCAGTTCTAAATTGGGATATTAAATTTCAAGGGCAGGGGTGGCCACATGTGCACCCGCTAACCCTGCCTGACCGAAACGGTCGGCGGGACCGTAGGCTTGAACTACAGTTTACAAAGCGGAACTCCGGGTTAAGTCAAGTGGTTAGAGCAAACCACGCGGAGACATTGGCATTAACCATAACACATGTGACCACACAACACAACTCAAAACTGTTGCAGAGACTGTTGGATAACCATTGGGTGTTTATGTTTACAAACATTGCAATGTGATAAGCCGCAAGCCGTTAGTGGTTAGGGGCTTAAGCCCTTGGCCCGGGGTCATGGGCCGGAGGCCACGTGGGGAGGGGCTAGCCCCTCCGGACCCCTAAACGCATTTCCATTCAACTTTAAATAAAATTCGTTGACTACTATGGTTAAGAACCAAAAGTAGCCCAGACGGTAAAGCTTCTCACGTGATCAGTGGTAAGTCGCGCGATCGATCCCGACGGAGTCCCAAAAATTTTGATGCACTGTTCAAAGGCCACGTGGTGGCCTCAGAGCTGGCCATGTGATGCCTTATCATTGGTCCACAAAATATCGTACATCCAAACAATGAATAATACCCTTCCACTTGTCAAAATATTCCCTATTATATTCTTTTTGTTAACTGTGCAAATACCCAGTCAAACCTGGTCAAAAGCCAAAATTTGCAGTTTATTGGACTTTTCAAATCATGATAACTTCTTCATATGGTGTCAGATTTTCGAACGGTTCACGGTGCCAGAATCAGAAAGACAAAATCTATCCGGTCGCTCAGGTTCGACACACTTTCGAACACTTCAGAATTTGAGCTATCACTTAGGCCCTTGATCCAAATCTTATCACTTTTAATACAAGACTCTAGGGCAACATCTTTCCCATCTAGGGCCTTCCTTAATCTAAGCTAACCCTTCTTCTTTAGCTACCTTTGTCGACACTTAACTTCAAAAATTAATATCTACATTTATACAGCTTGGATTTTAACTATTTTCGATGCCTCTGGTTTGTCTTAGCGTCCTCTATCATCTCCATCCATCACATGTAGAAATATCTCCATGGTTTTGGCCCCAACATCGATGGGTACAAAACCCCAAGCTTGGGTTTCAAGCCCACAAAATACTTTTGTGCGTCAACTCCTCCAACAACCCTCAAGCCAAGGATTTGGAGTACCTCCCAAGCTACAAATCTCAATATTCGTCAACTATGGAAAATGTAGGTTCAAGAGAAATCCATAGAGTTCTTTGGCATCATGAGGAGATGACTTACATTAAGAACAATGCTTTATTGGTCAATTTTACAACAAAAATTTGAACTAGAGTAGTCTTGATCCACCCATAATGTGGATGCTATGAGTATTCTACTACTCAAGAAGCAATGTATTGGTTTTCTAAACTTTGAAGGAAATATACCCCACATTTTGGTCCTCTCTTAGAAGTGGGAACTCTTTCTATGGCCTCTAACAATCAAAATAATAGAGAACTCATTTCAAGTAGTCTTGAAGTATTATGAATCAATCCACTAGCTTCTAAATCTTATAGAAATTGAATGCCCCAACTCCCCTTATTTCAATGAGGGGAAAGAAGAAGAAGCGTCCATCTATATCATCCATAGTATGTGTTATCAAGCCATATGTATTTTGGGAAAATATGTCAAATTGGCCACTTGTAGGTCAACTTGGAACTCTTATTTAGTTAAGAATCTTAAGATTGTCGATGTATGTCCCAATGTATATTTAGCTTTTTTGAATATCTATAAAATTGGAAGAATGTAATCTAATGCTTTCTTTAGTGCAACTCATTTTTCAATAACAAAATATTTTTTTCTTGATTTTAACTAAAATCATTTTATAAAACACTTGGGCTAAGGTAATGGTAGTAAATTTTAAAATAGTTATTTAATACTAATTATTTAATAGTTTAATAACTTTTTATGCTAATATATTATTATTTATATTCATTCATTCATTATTATTTTATATAAATGTAAATAATTATTAAATATGAATGAACCATTGTTATTATTCATTACAAAATTATATTTAAATTTTCATTGTTTTGAAATCCTAATGGATTTCTATTAATTGGGATGTATGTGTTTTTTTTTGTGATGTTTCATATTTGGGTAGGTAATTACTATTAGAATTGTGTGTAATTTGTTTAAATATGTTTTCATTCAAGTAACAAATTACTAATTAGAAATGTCTCTTTTTCATAATCAAATAAATGTATTAGTTTTGCGTTAATTCTTTTTAGCTTTTGCATCTTAAAAAAACTTTTCTCGATAATTTATCTTAAACATAGAGTTTAAAGGAGACCACATAAATACCTACATTACAACAAATGCATTTAAATTAAACACCTCAAGGTACCAATAATATTTGATGGCATGTCCAATAATAACATTACAAATGGTAAAGCATCTTTCTAGTAGAACACATTGTAAAATTTTTCAAGTATTTGTATTTCATTAAGAATATCATGTTACTACTCCAAACACCTAAATCACAATACATAACAATCCAAACTTAGTCATTTAAAAATGGTAATTTAGTACCTAAGCAACAAGAGAAAGGTGCACCAAAATGTTTTTCAAAGAATCACAAATGCAAGAAAGAAGGTTTTAGCAATTTTCCACAACCAAGAGTGGGTCTCCAAATCAAGTATTAAATTAAATGATATCTTCATATGAGGTCAAAATCTAGTGGTTTACAATAGAAATTTCAAGATAAAGTTTAAGTTTCTCAAAGAAAGAGAGTATGTGATGCTCCAGTTTGTTTGGGTTTATTTTCTATATAATTTGGATATATGTTCTTGGTTGTCTTCATGACTTGTGTTATATGTGCCTTGGAAACTAATGTATTTTAGGCATTGCTTTGGATAATATGTAGACTACTTATGTCTAATATATGTGGGTGAGTGCATATGGATGTGACACATGTGTTTCTCTTTGTTGATGAGATGATATTTGTATTCTTGTTTGAGGGACTAATTAGAATGTATCGAATGATGTTGATATGGTTGTTTTATGGTTGTTCCTCACATCTTACTAAATGATGTTCATTTAGACTACAATAGGATCTCGAAAAGCTTCTTGGATGCATTAGTGCTCACATTTTTTCCCTCCTCTTTATTCACGAAGGCTATCAATGCTCTGACCTTGCCAATCGTTTACATAATGGTAATTACATTTTTCAAATATGGGCATCGTTAAATATATTTCCATTTGTTAACTTTGGCAACTAGGGCCAAACTCCTTATTGCACTGCTCATATAATGGAGATGATATTTTTGTTGGATTCCTCTTTCGGAGAGGTGCAATATTGATCTAATGATCATCTTGTTTGGATGATCAGAAGTTGTATTTTGAATTTATTTTTCCACACATGTGCAATTTGTCAAGGTCGCCCATAATTGTAATGTAGGCTCACAAGCCCCAAAATTTGTGTCACACACCCACAGTCATGGATATAAAAAGGAGAGACATGATCCTAATTTCATCATTCATTCATCTCACACATCTCTCTCTCATTTGATTGGTTCTAGAGGCTTCTCTCTCCTCCACACGTGTGAAACAGGAAGCTGCAATTTTCGGACTAGTTTAGGGCTTTTCTAGACAATGTTGACCAGTGTTGACTTTGGGCCAACTCTTAAGATTTTATTGTGTTTTTTGGGTCAAAATTCTGATTTGGAGAGGTCACAGTTGGAGGCACAAAAATCGAGGCAAAATGTTGACTTTGACTGTTGTTGACCGCAACTTTGACTGTTGTTTTGACCGCAAACTTTGACCACTCTGTTGACCAAATATGTGGACTATTTTGGGTTGTGTTTAACTTTAATGGAAGGTCGAGTTTGACCGAGTTTGACCGAGCTTGTTTGGAGACTGAATTATTGGTTTGACCAGCGAGGACTTTGTTGGCTAGGGCATCATGTTGACTGTTGTAAAAGATATTTTCCCTCTCTATGCTAAATAAGAATAATTACAAGAATATTTGTGTCTCTTGTCTTGGCTTGTCTTCTGTCGATTTTTTTATGTTCTATCAACATTTACTGTCAATGGTTGTGTGATTGAAAATTGATTGGGCTAATAAGAAATATTTAAGTAAACTTCTCTAAGCATAGAACATACCATGGTTAACTAAAATTAACATGGTATTAGAGCTAAGGTGAAGACAAAGCCCAAGCAAGAGTGGGAAGAGAAATCACTGAAGTTGAATAGACAAGGACCAAGGCCAATGACTTCCTCATTTTTCAAATATGATGACAAGATGAATGATAAGTTTGATCATCATGCTTAGAAAATTTCCTTGGATCTAACATTGGAGGATCAAGATGTTATGGATTATGTGCAGGGAAATATCACTGAGCCTCCATCAAATGCACCGGCTGCCACTAAAATAAAGTACAAGAAAGGGGAAAACAAGGGAAAGAATATCATCAGGGATTCTATTCATAAGCACTTGGTTTCTTATATCTCTCAGCTAGGCACATCTAAGGAGATGTATGATAATTTGGTTAGCATGTTTATTGCTAGCAATGTTAATCAATTCTCTTTTTGAAGAACACGTTGAAGAATATCAAGATAGACAAGGGAGAGTCCATCCAATCCTAATTCATGAGGATCACGGAAATCAAGAATGATATCTTAGCTATTGGAGAGGCTATAGTTGACCGAGAGCTCACCCTCATTGCTCTAAGAGGTATTCCTTGACCATGGTATGTATTTAATACTATTATTCTCAATAATAATATAATTCCAGATTTTGATGAATTATTGACGAGATGCACTCAAGAGGAGACAAGGATGATGGAGAGAGACCAGACCTCAAATGGGAATGGAAGTGACCCTACTGCCTTCACCGCTCATGCAAATAAGAGGAATAATGTTGCTCTGAAAAATAAAAATCATGGAAGAGCAAGTCCCAAAGGAAGGAAGGGAAGATGTTGCAATTGTAACAAGTTTGGTCACTATGCAAGAGAGTGCCCCAACAAAAGGGACTCTCCCCAAGATGATGACTACAACAACAACAACTTCAGGGGGAATGATCAAAGGAACAACAGGTTCAAAGGAAATAGGAAGGCTCCCTCTAATCGAAATAGAAATGGAAATGGTTAATCTTTCAAGAGGTCAAGGAACTCAATGTATGATGAATCCAATGTTATTTATAATAAGAGAAATGAATATATTCTTATATCTTCCCTCTCTGTTGCATCTCCTCCCGACACCCTGGATAACTAGTTGATTGATAGTGGTGCCTCAAGGCACTTCACTGGATATAAAGAGACCCTCTATAAATTGATTGAAAAGGATACTAATTTGGAAATTATCCTTGGAGACAATGCCACCTATCCCGTGAAAGGGATAGGGACTGTGACCCTTCATTTAAATCAAGGTCAAGTCCTTCGTTTGCAATATGTTTTGTACATACATGACTTGAAGAAGAATCTAGTGTCTATGTCGGCAATGGAAGACAAATGTTAGGTCCCTATATTACTAGTGTAGTTCCTTATTTTTATTAGTGTAGCCCCCTTATTGTTATTGTTGTACCCTTGTAACCCCAATATTGTTATTATTGTGCCTTTACATTATTATTGTTAGGTCGGCTAGGATTATATTGTGACCCCATGGACTCCTATATATAGAAGGAGGTTTTGTCATTAGTATCATCCAAGAAATTTTCATTTATGTAATGTAAAGGAGGTTTCCCCCTCGAAGTGCCTTGTTTCTAAGGCATTGATCTCTCTTTTCTTCCATTTTTGGAGTTGGTTTCATAACATTTGGTATCAGAGCTTTGGATTCTAGGGTTTCGCTGCTACAAACAAGTCATTGTGGAATTTTCTCTATTACATTTTTTCTACGAAGGTTCAGAAGATGAAATTTCTAGCACGTGAAGCCGGAATCCCGAGGAAAGTCCTATAAAAATTTCAGATCTTGGTTCGCAATATTTTCAGAGATATGATCTATGGAAGTTAGGATTTTTGCAGGCTCCTGAATTTCATCTAAAAGAGGTGACCGTGGGAAAATCATCATAACTCTCTCGCTGGGCATCAAATTTCAATTCTGTAAAAGTTGGTCTCAAGTTCATGGACTGTAGTTTTCTTTGTATCAATTTCAGAGCCGAAGGACGAAAAATGACACGTGGCACATCGTATAAGTTCTCTCTACTGAACTAGTCCATAATTAGGTCATTGTGGGAGATTGGGCATAACTTTGTCTTGAAGAATCCAAATCAAGTCAGACCTGCGACATTGGAAAGAAGATTCAGAGGGCTACTATAGGACTGAATTTCAGATATTAAAGATCCGAAAGCACAGAGATAATTCAGTTTCAATAGCGAGCCTCTCAAAAGCAAGAAAAATGTGTGTATTTTTTTTCAAATTGCATAAGTCTTGTTTGAAAAATCAGTTTGAAGTGATTCCAAGAGCATATTGAAGCATATATATCAGTATTGGGTTCTAAATGCCTCCTAAAAAGAATTCAATGCCCATTAAGCCCTCAGAATAATCTACTATGAATCATGAAGATGAAAAAGTGCAACATGATATATCAAAAATACAAGAGAAAGTGCACCAAATTTCGCTCTCGCAAAGAGCAACAAAAAATGAAATGGATGTTTTGAAAAAGGGCATGGAAGCTAATATGGATGGTTTGAAGAAAGGCGTGGAAGCTAAGATGGATGGTTTGAAGAATGGCATGGAAGACATGGAAGAAAAAATGGAAAACATGAAGAATGATATAAAAGCAGACATGGAAGACTTGACAAAGTTGATACAATAAATGATTCCTAATGGCGAAAAGATAGTAGAGGAAACTCATGATGAAAAAAAATAAATTTTAATCGTGATTTCATAAACTCTAATGTTGGATAAAAGACCCACCATATTCCAAATATTGATATGAGGAAGTTCGATGGCAAGGATCCCGTAACATGGATACTACAAATGGAGTAATATTTTGATCTCAATAATGTGCAAAACACACAAAAGGTATGCATTGCAACTTTATATTTAGAACAAAATACATTTGTATGGTATCGATGGCTATGCTCTCGTAAAAAAATTGTCACTAGGTCAATTTTTATGGAGGAGATGATAGCACAATATGAGGATACAAAGAGAAACACCTTTTTTAGCCAATTTATAAATCTCAAACAAAAGCGTTCAGTGGTGGAGCACATTGAGGACTTCCAAAAATTTAATATAAGGGTAATTGATATTCCAGAGGAACACAAGATTGATGTCTTCAAAGGGACTTTAAAAGATAACATCCAACATGAGGTTCGCGTTTGGGAACCTGATTCATTGGAGAAGGCATTCAGGTTGGCAAGGAAAATTGAATGTAAAATTATGGCGACAAGGAAGCCTACCACTCGCATCTATAAAGATGGAAGTGTTGCTACTCCTAGACTTCCACAACCTACAAGGTTGACACCACAAGAATTAGAAGAAAAAAGAGAAAAAGGGCTTTGCTATAGTGTTGATAGCAAATACACTAAAGGTCATAAGTGTGTTGAGAATATATTATTTTACATAGATTGTGAAGATGAGGAATAAAATGAACAAGAAACTTCAAAAGAAGAGGATATACACCAGGAACAAACCCTAAAAGAAGAAGAAATGAGTCAGACCATATCATGTAATGCATTGGCAAGAATTACCACTCCTCAAAATCTCAAGATAGAAGGATATGTCAAGATAGAAAAGGTAATCGTGTTGATTGATTCGGGTAGTACCCATATTTTTATTCATTCTAAGGTAGCCAAAGAATTGAATTGTTTCCTATACCCAACACCAGAATGTCAAGTGATGGTTGAAAATGGAGGCACTATAAATTTCTCTGGAAAATGCCATAATATCAAGCTAACCATGGGGGAATATGTATTGAATAGTCCAATGCTTTCCATTCCAATGGGAGGTGTTTATGTTGTACTAGGAGTACAATAGTTACAATCTTTGGGGACGGTATCTTTTAATTTTCAAGAAATTTTCTTGAATTTTTTTTCGCAAGGAAAGGAAGTCGAATTATGGGGTATCGCAGGGAAGCCGGAAAAGATAATAAGCTCTAATGTCATGACAAAGCTTCTGAAGAAAGAACAACGAGGCGTAATTGCACAATTGTGCTCACTAGAAGTTCCAACATCAAAATCCTCTATTTCTCCATATCTCCAAAAAGTATTGGACAATAATTTCAAGGTGTTTGAAACTCACAAAGGACTCCCACCTATTCGTGATCATGATCATGCTATTCATTTGATTCCAGGAAGTGTTCCTCGAAACATTGGGCCTTATAGATATCCTTATGTCCAAAAGAGCGAAATTGAACAGATGATTGCATAAATGTTAGAGGTTGGTATAATCCAACTTAGTCAAAGTTCTTTCTCTGCTCCAGTAGTATTGGTGCACAAGAAGGATGGATCATGGTACATGTGTTCGGATTATAGGGAGCTCAATAAGCTCACTATTAAAGATAAATTTCTCATTCCTATGATTGATGAATTATTGGATGAATTACATGGAGAAATTTATTTTACCAAGTTTGATCTTCATTCAGGATATCATCAAATTAGAATGAAGACTAAAGATATTCCGAAAACAACATTTCGAACTCATGAGGTTCATTATGAATTTTTGGTCATGCCTTTTGGCCTTACCAATGCACCTTCTACATTTCAAGGGTTGATGAATTCCATTTTCAAACCCTTCCTTAGAAAATTTGTGCTAATATTTTTTAATGATATACTAATCTACAACAGGTCTTGGAAGGATCATGTTCAACATGTTGACAGGGTGCTCAAACTATTGGAGGAGAAACAATTATATGCAAAAACATCCAAATGTTTCTTTGGAGTATTTGAAGTACAAGGGGTGGAATATCTGGGTCATATTGTATCTCACGAGGGTGTTAAGGTAGACCCTAACAAAATTAAATCCGTTAAGGAATGGAAATTCCCCACAACCATAAAGAAGTTGCGAGGATTTCTCGGGTTAACAGGGTATTATCGCAAGTTTGTTAACAATTATGAGAGAATAGCAGCACCTATAACAACATTATTGAAGAAAGATGCATTTTCATGGACTCCTGAAGCAACTAAGGCCTTTGAACATCTTAAAGAGGCAATTTTCCTAGCACTGGTCTTAGCTACACCAGACTTCACAAAAACCTTTATTGTGGAATGTGATGCCTCAGGAAATGGAATTGGTGTTGTTTTAATGCAAGAAGGAAGACCCATTGCTTTTTAAAGTCGCCCAATCAAAGGAAAGTATTTACAGAAAGCTATTTATGAGAAGGAAATGTTAGCAATACTACATGCACTAAAGAAATGGCGACCTTACCTAATGGGAAGACACTTCAAGGTAAACATTGATCGTGATAGTCTTAAACACTTTTTGGAACAAAGACTATCTTAAGAAGAGCATAAAAAATGAGTCACAAAGATGTTGGGTTATGACTTTGAAATCATCTACAAAAAAGGGAAGTTAAATGTTGTTGCAGATGCACTCTCAAGAAAGAACAAAGAGGTGGAAGCATTGATTTGTGTCATTTCTATTATCCAACCAGATTGGATAACCGAAGCAAGGGATGAATGGAAGAAGGATGAAGAAGTGTGGACACTCATTCAAAAGTTGCAGCAAGATCCTAGTACATCTGATACATTTAGTTGGAAAAATGATTCCTTATGGTACAAAAATCGCTTATATCTTTGTAATAACTCTAGACTAAACAAAATATTATTTTGGAATTGCACACTTCTCCTTTAGGAGGACACTCAGGATTTTTAAAAACTTACCACAAGGTGAAAAAATATTTTTTTTGGGATGGCCTTAAATCTGATATTCAAAATTTTATTTGTACTCTCAAGAAAGAACAAAGAGGTGGAAGCATTGATTTGTGTCATTTCTATTATCCAACCAGATTGGATAACCGAAGCAAGGGATGAATGGAAGAAGGATGAAGAAGTGTGGACACTCATTCAAAAGTTGCAGCAAGATCCTAGTACATTTGATACATTTAGTTGGAAAAATGATTCCTTATGGTACAAAAATCGCTTATATCTTTGTAATAACTCTAGACTAAACAAAATATTCTTTTGGAATTGCACACTTCTCCTTTAGGAGGACACTTAGGATTTTTAAAAACTTACCACAAGGTGAAAAAATAATTTTTTTGGGATGGCCTTAAATCTGATATTCAAAATTTTATGGCGGAATGTTTGGTTTGCCAACAAAATAAAGTTGAGACAATTAAGACCCCGGGTCTTCTAAAACCTTTATCCATTCCAAGCCAATGTTGGGAGGAGATTTCAATGGATTTTATCACAGGTTTACCTAAGTTCGACGAAAACAGTGTCATCATGGTGGTATTTGATAGGCTTACCAAGTATGCACACTTTTGTGCATTATCTCATCCATTTAAAGCAAGTACATTTGCTACTGCATTTATGGAGACAATTAAAAAGATACATGGAAACCCAAAGATTATTGTAAGCGACAAAGATCCCATTTTTACTGGAAATTTTTGGACAGAATTATTTTCTTGTTTGGGTACTCAACTAGCTCATAGTTCATCTTATCATTCTCAATCCGATGGTCAAATTGAGATAGTGACTAAATGTTTGGAAGGATATCTTCATTGTTTTTTATCTGATAAACAAACACAATGGGTCAAGTGGTTACCTCTCGTTGAATGGTGGTATAACACTTCCTTCCATACTGCAACAAAAATGACCCCATTTATGGCACTTTATGGATATCATCCACCATCCATCACATCATATTTAAGAGAAAATTATAAGAGTTCAAGCAATGGAAGATCACATCGAGAATCAACAACAACTTCTCCAACTCTTAAAGGATAATCTCACTTTGGTGCATAATCGAATGAAACAAAAGGCATATCAACATCACAACGAAAGAAGTTTTGATGTAGGCAACGAGGTATTTTTACGACTACAACCATACAAACAAATGCCCCCCAAGAAAGCTAAGAAGTATAATAAATTATCACCAAAGTACTATGGTCCTTACAAGGCGTTGCAAAAGATTGGTATTATTCCATGCAAATTGGAGCTTCCTGCATCATCCCGAGTGCACCCAATTTTCTATGTTTCATGCTTAAAGAAGGTTATAGGTGACAAGCTTCTAGTTCAAACAATATTGCCAGAACTTGACGAGGAAGGAAAAATCATGTTGGAACTTGAAGAATTCACGGAAACAAGAACTCGAAAACTACAAAATCAATCAATTTCAGAGTATCTCATCAAATGGAAGAAATTACCCACTGAAGATTCTACATGGGAGGATGAGAATTTTATACAATAGCACCCAGAGCTACTCAAGCGTTAAGGACAACACATTTTTGAAGGAGAGCAGCATGTTATGTCCCTATATTACTAGTATTTTCCCTTATTGTTGTTAGTGTAACCCCCTTATTATTATTGTTGTACCCTTGTAACCCCAATATTGTTATTATTGTGCCTTTACATTATTATTGTTAGGTCGGCTAGGATTATATTGTGACCCCATGGACTCCTATATATAGAAGGAGGTTTTGTCATTTGTATCATCCAAGAATTTTTCATTTATGTAATGTAAAGGAGGTTTCCCCCTCGAAGTGGCTTATTTCTAAGGCATTGATCTCTCTTTTCTTCCATTTTTGGAGCTAGTTTCATAACAACAAAGGATTAAAGGTAGCATTCATCGATGGAAAGGTACACATTTGGAAGAGGAACTTCAAAGAAGCATTCACTCTTGGTTTTAGGGTTGATACACTCTATCAAGTTGGAGGAAGTCTGCTGGGAGCCATGCTCTTCAATCCGAGCTATGGCACCAAAGGTTTGCACACCTTCATTATAAAGCCCTTCTCGAAGCAAGGAAGGCGGTGACAGGTATGCCCGATTTCAAAGATGATCACGAAGGTGTATGCTAGGGTTGTGCTGAAGGAAAGCATACGAGGGGACCATTCCCCTCGAGTGTCACGAAGACATCTAATATTTTACAATTGATTCATTCTGATCTATCTGGTATGCTACCTGTAACATCCTTGGGAGGATGCTTGTATTATATCACCTTTATAGATGACTTCTCTCGCAAAACTTGGATATACTTTTTGAAGAAGGACAAAGCATTCAAGTGGTTCTGCACCTTCAAGGCCTTGGTTGAAAATCAAACTGGGAAGAAGATCAAAATTTTGATGACCGATAATGGAACCAAATATGAGTCAAATGAATTCAATGACTATTGCAAGGAAGCTGGCAATAAGAGGGAGACCACTACTGTGTATACTCCCGAACAAAATGGTGTTGCTGAAAGGAAGAATAGAACCATTTTGGAAGTTGTCTGTGCCATGCTTTATGACCAAGGTCTTCCGAAGTTCCTATGCGAAGAAGTTGCCAATGTTAGATTCCTGTATTTCTACAGTATCACAAGGTCACTGTTTGTTCCTTATATTTTTCATGTTAAAAATTAATATTCCATGGCTATCATATATTTTCAGAAAGGAAGAGATCCTAGTTGTTAGACGGGTCAAAAGAAGCTATCTGCCATTTTAAATTAGTTAGAAGAGGAGAAATATTTTCTGATGAAGAGTGATAATAAACTAAAAATCTCAGTGCCTTCATTATTTCTATTTTATCCTCTCTATTACCTTTCATTTTACCCAATTCTAACATTTCTAAACTCTGAAATCCCATTTTTTCCCAAACCCACATATATAATTGTTCGGGGCTTATTATGCTATAAACCTATTTATTATAAAGTTTTGAACTTTATAAATCATAAGCTCTGCCCCCACCCACAAAGGTTGTGTTATATTGAACATTAGTGTCATATCTTTTATATATAACAAAACTATTAAAAAAGCCTTTGCCGGGACCCTCTTTTAGCTTCATCGCATATCACAGCCGCAACGCTTTTGTTATAACCTGAAATTGCCGAAACTTACGTGATTACTGATGCGATATAGCATGGGACCCTTCATGTTAATTTTTTCCTTCTGTTTTCAATACTGTACATCAATCTTTTTTGCTTCGATCTCTTGGATGAGTAGGAAGCAGAAATCGGTTTCTCTAAGCACCACTTAGGCCAAATACATTGCAGCAAGTATGGTCTGTTGTGAGGCTGTTTGGTTGAGAAAGCTCTTTAGTGAGTTGTTTGGGCATGTGCTAGATACCACCATGATCCTTTGTGACAACCAATGTGGGATTCGTCTTTCTAAGAATCTCATGTTCCACGACCAATCCAAGCATATTGATATTAGGTACCACTTTGTCTGAGACATGTTACAATGAGGTGTCGTAAAGCTCCATCACATTGGGACTGATGAGAAGTTGCATATATTCTCACGAAGCCCTTGGGGAAGGTCAAATTATTACCTTTTGTGAGAAGCTTGGTATCGTGGACAAACCCTATTGTGAGGGTCTCGCTTGAGTTGGACTATGAACTCTGGGAGCTCCAGGGGGCTTGGGGATAACTACTTGGAGCTATAAGCAACCACTAGGCTAGGTTCGTCTTACCTTGTTGGTGTGTTATTTCCTTTTCCTCACCATTATGATATTGACCTGGTTCACCATCTCTTTGATTATGCCCCACATGCATCCTACCCATGTAGTCTGGGACTCATGGGAAGTACCTCTCATCTGGCCAATGAGTTGGGAAACGAGGATAGAGACCATAGCATTACAATGGACACATCATGTATTTTCATACTCCCTATGTCTAGGATGGGACGTGTCCAACAACTTGATCTGGGATCAAGTCTGGTTGAGGTTTTTACCTATAAATTGACTTCGAGTCAGTGGAGAGTGGTAAGGTATTTGTGACTCACTCTTGATATTATTTCTTCTATAGAAGAGTAGATCCAGCAAAACAAAGATAATAGGATGACACGAGATTGCATGATGATATATGATAGTACATGATGGTACTAGATGACAGGATTGCACAGGTGGACAGATGGATGGACAAATGGAGTTCTCCCTAGTTGAGATGGAGTGTTAAATTTGGCAACTAGGGTCAAACTCCATATTGCACTGCTCATATAATGGAGATGATATTTTTGTTGGATTCCTCTTCGAAGAGGTGTAAGATTGATCTAAATATCATCTTGTTTGGATGAGCAGAAGTTGTATTTTGAATTCATTTTTCCACACGTGCAATTTGTCAAGGTCAACCAAAATTGTATTGTAGGCTCACAAGCCCCAAAACTTGTCACACACCCACAATCATGGATATAAAAAGGAGAGACATGATCCTCATTTCATCATTCATTGCTCTCACACACCTCTCCCTCATCTTATTGGTTCGTACAGCCTTAGAGGCTTCTCTCTCCTCCACGCGTGTGAAACAGGAAGCTACAATTTTCGAATTGGTTTAGGGGTTTTCTAGACAACGTTGACCTACATTAACTTTGGGTCAACTCTTGAGATTTGACTGTGTTTTCTGGTAAAAATTTCGATTCAGAGAGGCTGCAACTGGAGGCACTGTTATTCATCAGTATTTTTCACATGTTGTTGATGACTAGTTGTAACAGCCAACTTTTCTAGCAGCTGATCTAAAAAATTGTCAAATTTGCCAGCTGGAAAACACCCATAAACATTTTTGCCCTCCTACCTTCTCAATCCGCCCATGACGAGATGAAACCTTATTATCAAGCCCTATCTAGCCTCATCCATACTAGCTTGTCCATCAGCTCAAAAGAAAACAATCCAAATCTGTCCAAAGAAGTCTCCCCTAAGTTAGGTAGTGGCACTTTAGGCATTTCTCCCTTGGAAAACTATCCTAAAAGCAAAAGAGCCTCTATCTGCTACAGACCAGTCATAACAGACCTTCCCATTCTAGAAATAAAGTTGGTTACACCCTTAAGTCGCGCCACTAACAAGCCCTAAAGTCTCAGCAATGCACATGCCCTAGGTCAAAACTGATATTAGGTGGTTTTACATTGTTTCAATGGATCTTTCAAAGAGTAGAAGTGTACTAGCATCCCAGAAGACAATATTTGGCTCAACATGAGAAGACAACTGCTTCTCATGTGATTTTGAGCCTGGGATGCAGTTACAGGGCAGAGAGTTGTTTCATTAAGCTCCTGTGATCACAGTCACAGGTTAGTAAATTATGAATGACAACAAGTGC
Organism: Pinus albicaulis; assembly: GCA_034641835.2. Classification (NCBI taxonomy): domain Eukaryota; kingdom Viridiplantae; phylum Streptophyta; class Pinopsida; order Pinales; family Pinaceae; genus Pinus; species Pinus albicaulis. The sequence goes on along the minus strand of CM076578.1, from coordinate 1,727,172,121 downwards.
TTTGCAAAAACTAGCCAAAATTCTTGTGATGTCCAAAGAGGCACAAAGATATTTGAAAAGCAGAATTACATGTCTAAGAGAAGTGCCCATCTTGACTATTATCAATTTTCCATTTTTCATTTGCTCAAGCATGAAAAGGCAGTGAAAGGAAAAATAACACTGTTGAAAGCTGATGAAATGGCATCACTGAGAAAACCTCCTTGATTTTATAAGTAGAGGGTTAAAGACTGAGAAGGCCTCCTTCATCTATAAGCAGAGGGCCAGGGATAAAGTTTGCTTTTAAGTTTTTCACTAACTGTAAAGACAAATTTTAGGTACAGTGGAAGACAATTGAAGGTTTCTGAATAAAAATGATGTTAAAGGCAGAGGCAAAGTAGTGGTGCTCTTAAAAATTGTTTGCATGAGTTTCACTGTTATTAAATTACAATGTGAAGTTAATTGGTTTGATCATCAATGAAGAAATATTATTAAGAAGATGGCCAAAGGATTCAAACAGTCTTGGTATCAAACTAACTTCTGCCATCATATATAAAGGAAACCACTATCAGTATGTTCATCAAACAGTCTTCATTTGGTTGAGACAGAGGTTGAAAGGAAACCAGGCATTTGTCAAAGTAGGCCTCCTTCATCTATAAGCAGAGAGCCAGGCAAGTGATTGATTTTAGGATTTTCTTTGACTGAGAGACGAGTTTTAAGAACAATAGGAGACAGTTGAAGGCTTCTGAAGAGAGAAATGATGTTAAAAACAAAGGGAGAGCATGAGTACTATAATTATCAAAGACGCTGAATTATCTCCTATCAGAGATTTCTTTCAAAGGCAACAAAACTTACTAAGGGATGTAACTTCCCTAAAAGTTACAAAGATCCATTTCCTTGATAAACAGGCTTGACATTTAGTCTCTGTTCCTTTAACAAAACAGAGTTGAAAGTAGTTTAAATCAACTGGGTCAAGCACAGGCCAAAAAAGTGATGATTGCTTTTCAAAAAGTTATGTTCTTCCTGTTCATAAGGAATTTTCTTTCAATAACTCATCATAGTGGACAAGAAGGCAATTTGAGCTTAGTTTTCCCAAAGTGGCATTGCAACTAAACACATAGGTTCATAAATGTGCAACAAAGATTATGGCATGTGTTTCAGGTTCTGGAAAAACATTCAAAACCAATAAAGCATGCCACTGTTACAAATGAAGGCCTGTTCCTTATAAAAATAGGTCAAAGATACCTTGTTGTTGCATTTTGAGTAAAGGATAGGTTTTTAAAAGAAGTTCCCTTTTGATGGACAGATGATAGTAAAGCCCAGGTGAGTATAACTCAGTTTCACCTCACAATCAAAGAGAAAGGTCATTTGGAGAATGCATCTATAGTCACTATAAGGATTTGAGCCAGGTTTCCCTCTAACAAGCAGATATGATCATCAGGAACAGACACTGTTAGTTTAAGTTAAGTTATCTCCCTGCAAGTACAGGAAAAGATGATTCACAAATCATTGGGTTTCCTTTCCAATAAGAAAAACACTGAGTGATGATCAGCCTTCAAAGTGGTTCTCTCGCGGTGAAAAAAGGTCGCAAGTATAAAGACCTCCAAAAACAGTCATCCACAGTACTTCAAAGAGGCCTGGTCGAGTTTGGGTTTGTTTTATTTTGAAAAATCACAAATGATAAGATTGGGTTTTCATTTGTTGTTTCACAACCAACACCTTTTTCAAAAAGGGACTTACAAAAACCCTCACAAAAGTAACCACAAAAGGTAATCGACCCTTTTCAACTTCAAGAGGATAAAAGGACTGTTGCAAGCCCATTTGAAATTCTAAAAAACGCAAACAACTCCTCTTAGCTTTTCACTGGACCGAAGAAGAAGTTTTTGAATGAAAATTTGCAGAGTTTAAAGCTTGGAGACTGTGTGGCGCGCCTGGAAAAGCGTGCGGCGCGTTCAGGTGAAATTTTACAAAGGAGTTGTATTGTTGCGCGGCACACGCCGCACCTATAGGTGCGGTCACAACTGCCCGAAGGCCGACCCGACACTGTTTCTATTGCGCGGCGCCTTCCCTTTTCAACGTGCCGTGCATATGTTAATAGTCCAAATGCCTTCAAAAAGTCTTGAAGCTACTCAAGGTGTTTTTATGTACCTCCTTGGTATTTTCAAATTTCTAAAAAGGTGATCAATGTTGTGTGTTTCAAAGACTAAATGGTGGTGAAAAAAGTGAAGGTCTTGGTCGGAAATTCAAAGTGATCTGCTAAATTTATTAACAAAGTTTGTTACAGTGGGAGGCTAGTAGATTTTTCATATTAGTTTCAACAAGCCTAAAGCTATCCTCAAGACAATGATAAACCATAACCTCTGTCAGCAAAATGTAATGGAGAAACAATGGTAAGGAGGGTTGAGTGTTCTGTTTTAAATCCGAGATTGATGTGGTTATGATTGCCCAACATTGACATAGTGAAGGTGGTGTGTTCATATTGATGTCAAAAGGCCTAAAAAACTGCCCTCAAAACAGTGTTAGAAAGTGAGGCAGTTTTTAAAGGAAAAACACAGTGTTTGAAAAGTGAAAAAGTGAGCCTAATTTCAACAACAATGATCATTGTATGAGTGCTTAATCATTTAAAAATTCCTCTCTGTGTGGTAAAAAAGCAAAACCAATGCCTCCTTTGATCCGTGAAACAGAGTGTAGTGAGTGAAGCTGTTATTTCAATTTGAAGGTGTTTTGTCTAACTGTGTGTGAGAAATAGTGAATACAAGGAGGGTGTTTTTGATTGGGAGGAGTGTTTTGCCTCTGTCTAAATCTCCAAGGCCACTAAAAATCCCTTATGTCGAGGAGAAGTGGTTTAAACAAAGCCACCTGGACTCAGAAGAATACAAGCCCTTTCTAAAGCCTGAGCACAGAGACTCATGTCCCTCCATTTTCCCTTTCTTTTATCCTTTGACTAACTACGCCCCCCTCATGAAGATCATCATGAGATACTTCACTTGTGAGGGAAGATTCTCCCGAGTCTATGCCTATCACATTCGATTGCTGATGCATTTCGCTAGTGCCAAATTGCTAAATCTTCCTTTCTTCTTACACAAGAGCATTGAGAAAATGGCCTCCACTGTTCAGAAGAAGCATCCTTCACAGCAAACAGCCTGCCTCTTCCATCACTCTCTCATCAAAATCATCATTCTTCATCAACTTGAAAAGAGGGAGGTCTCTTGGGATACTTTCATCACCCATCCGGATTTCTCCACTATCCCTCCAGTCCATACATCCCCTACACCTCCTACTAACCATCCGTCACCTTCTTCTAGCAGACCTATTCCCAAGAAGCTCAAGTTTACCACAGAGAAAGTAAAAGAGCCTGAAGAGGGAGAAGAGCATGACCATGATGAGGAGGAAGAGCATAAACAAGAAGAGGGAAATGATGATGAGTAGCAGTAGGATGAAACAGGGTAGCATAATGAAGAAAATCAACACAGTGAGGGTGAGCAGACTTTTGATGATACACAACAGACTTTTAATGATACACAACAGACTTATGATGAGGGTGAACAGACTTATGATTATACACAGCAGCCAAAAGATGCTGGACAGGAGCAGCCACAAGGTGTTGAACAGGGGAAGACACAGCATGTTACACAGCAGCCACAACATGAGGGACAACAACCTCATAATGATGAACAAAGGCAGCTACAGGATGAGGGACAACAACCTCATAAAAAGGAACAGAAACCTCCTCAAGATGAACAACAACCTCAAGAAGAAGAGGGGCAGCATGATAAACATATGCAAAATAGTGAGGAGGACAACCCTCAAAGGGAGATGCAAAAAGACAGCTTAGGCATCCATGAAGAGACCCAAGACATTGGAAAAAATGAGGGGCAAAGTGACAGAGGTAAAGAGCCCATGGAGCATGTGCTAGCTGCCTCTCCTAGGCAAGGGGCTATGCTCTCTTCTCCGAAAGTCGCAAAGCCCCAGACAACAAAGAAAAGGGTGCCTAGAGTCATAACTCCAAATGTGACTAGGGCCCTCCGAAGCAAGGGAAAATTGCCAAAGAAGCCCATGGTCGAATTGCCCAAGAGGAAGAGTACTAGAAGAGCCACCCAAAGCAAAGGGAAGGGCAAGGAAGAAAGCAGTCATGAACAAGAAAGGGAATTTGACATCATCCAAATCCAAAGTGATGATAGTGATAATGAAGCCCGGATCCTAGAAAATCTCTTGATCCATAGAGAAAGCCAAACTGATGCCTTGAGGGCTGATCTTCATAGAGCTAGGAACTTCAATCAGTTTTTGCAAGTTCAAAACAAGCAGATGAGTGTCCATATGGCTGTTTATGAGACACGGGCAATCAAATACAAGAAGGAGGCCTCCAAAGCACAAGTGAGGTTGAAAGAACTCATGGGTGAGTTCGATGAAAGTGAAGGCAAAGAACAACTTAGGCGAAAGAGGCCAAGAACCATGGGGCTAAAAAGGGCCCTTGAGAAACAAAAAGAAGAAGAAAATGCCCTTCTCCAATCTACCCCTCTCACTGCGTTGTTCAAACAAGAGATAGAGAAAAATCGGGAGGCATGGCTTGAGAGAGTTAATGATCACTTGGAGAAGAAATTGGAGAAGGCAAACAGGGACTTGGACCTTCAACGGAGGATGACGGGGCATTATAAAAAGCTCAATCAATTTGTTCGGCGAAAGTTGAAAGCTGCTCAAGAAAAACTCAAGGAGGCCAAAGGGAAGCGCCTAGCACAAAAATTAAGGAAAGACACCTCAAGAATCCAAATCTTGGCCTCTGCTTCATAACATGTTGCTGAAAACCCTTGAGGGTCATGCTCGCCAAGTTTGGACGAAATTCGACATATTTTGGTTTTTTGTTATTTTTAGGTTTTTGGCCAAAACTCATGGGCATCGCCATTTCAGTTTGGGGCATAATCAAAGGAAGAAAATGGTATGATTAGATGCCATAATTTCAGGAGCACATACTCAGCAATTTTCAGAACATTTGAAGATCATTTTCTCCCCCAAAATGGCGAAAAATGCTCGCTTTTTCTACACTCTGCCCGGTTTATCAACAAGGCTTTTTTTTTTTTTTTTTTTTTTTTTTTTTTTACAGGCCTATTTTTGGAGGACTTCTAGTGGTCCGTTGGGAGAAAAATAAACATTTTCATAAAGTAGACACTCAGAGCTTTGCAACAAGCTATCATGAGCCTCATTTCGACATCGGGAAGGTTTCCAAACGTTGCCGGCAAGTCAGGGGACCTTTTGTTGATGTATTTTTTGAGTATTTTTGTAAAAATTGAACCTTTCAAAACTTATTTTTCCTCATGTGCGTTTAGCTATTTTTTCACATGAGAAGTTATGAAAAGTCAATTTATTTCCCTCTTTTAGAATTTTTTAGATATTTTATGAGATATTTTGTGTCTTGGGCTTTGCAAAGCCTCACGGACAAAATAAGATATTTTGGAGAGGCCAATGAGATTGCAAGTTGAACTAAGAAGTTTTCCTCACTTTGGCCTATATATTCTAAAGGCTTTCATTGTAAACAAGGCCGAACTTGATGATAGAAGCAATATATGGTCATATAAGCTTTGGAAGAAATACTTGTCTCATGCTTTTGGATAGTCTCTTGGATGTTCTTGGATGATGAAAGAGGATTGCTGTTAGATTCCATGACTTGGTAGAATGGTATAGTGTCTCTCTCTTTTTTTTGTTTCCTAGTTTTCATTCATAAATATATGTTCTTGCTTGCTATAGGACAGTAGAGAACAAATTTGAGACATGCCCTTGGAGGCACCTCAAATTTCTTGTTTCTTCATAGCTTCCATGTTTTCTTCATCCTTAGTCACATTAAAGAATTTTTGATTGCTCTTTAATAACTTAAGATGATTATGCTGCTGTTTCTGTTTCATTCATGGTTTTATGCACGCTAAGTACATTTCACAGATGTCATTGCTCATGGCTAGCCATAGCTCCATCCATGAAATTTCTTGACTAATTAGATTGTCATTTGTTGAACCATGAAATCTTGTTCGATCTTGCCCTTTGCCTAAGACTATGCAATCTTTTTTTCAAAGTGCCCAATAAGTTGAAGTATTGTGTTTAGGCATTCCGGCATAGTGATTTGAATTGTTTGTCTGTATTAAGAGTATTTCCCCAAATTCTGATAGCCATTTTCCAAAGTTAGAGAATTATATATCTCTATGCATGGCTTGAATGTTTATTTCTCTGTATTGATTAGCTTAAAGTTACATTTATCATGATTAATGGTTTTCCATACCATGTTTATGTCAGCTATTAAACTAGTTATGCTTGGAATCCTTTGTTATTCACAAACTTGATGTCCATATTAATCCATTTTGCCCAAAGATCCATTTTACCTTGAATCAAATCGGCCCTTCAACAACCTTGTATCACCATCTGATAGCTTTCTTGACCTCTTCGACCCCATATCCCAGTTGATCTGACATCTTTTTACCTATCTTATATCTTTGATCGCTTTCATCTCCCACAACCTAAAACCAAAACCAAAACCTACTTCCATAACTAGCCAAAATCGTAACACACAAGCAAACACATAGATATCCCTTGCTACGATAGAGAGAGCCCTCCCGAGTCCGTGAAGGCTAGGTCCTTGGGCTCCAAAGATTGGTTTGATGTTACACTATCATTTGGCTTTCCAATCAGCTAAATCACGAGACCCTAACATAATGGCGATCACTGTGGGACTTACTGAGTACATGACAGTCTAGAAAACTCTTATAGACTCTTTAGTCCTTCAACACTAAACTCAGACCATCAGCCTATAGAATCATTTAGAGTAAACTCGTTGTTTCACCATTTTAGCAAAGTGATGAATCAGGTTTAGAACACTCTTACAAACTAGGCTACACATAAAAACTCAAAAAACCCCAAAACTCCCTTAGATTGGTTTTTGTCAGTATTGGTGGTGGACCATACACATATACCTCAAAAAAATTAAAAATCCACTTGGCGACTCCACTAGCCTCCAAAGAGAGGCCTTACTACTTTACTAAACTCTAGGCTACTATCCGATTAAGCCACCTCATCGCCACACTAACATAATGGCGATCACGATGGGACTCCTAGTGATAAACAAACTTAGTTTCCCTAAACCTTTAAAGACCTTTGAAAATATTATCTGACTGACTTATCCCACCACTCCCTAACATAATGGCGATCACGGTGGGACCTTGAGTCAAAACATCCTAGGTATCCCTTAGGAATTCTCAAAATCTCAGTCAAACTTAGAAGAGTAGAATCTGGTTGTTTCACCATCTTAGCAAAATGATGATTCAGTGATAGGAAACTCTTCCAAACCTCAGGGCTACATATGGGAAACTCAGAAAACCCCAAAATATCTCTAGATTGGTGTTTATCAGTATTGGTGGTGGACCATACACATGTACTCTCAAAACAACTAAAAATTCACCTGGTGACTCCACTAGCCTCCAGTAGGCCTTACTACTTTACTAAATTTTAGAATACTATCCGATCGACCTATCCCACCGCTCACTAAAATAATGGCGATCACAGTGGGACCTTCTGAGTACATGACAGTCTAGCGAACTCTTATAGACTCTTTAGTCCTTCAACATTAAACTCAGACCATCAGCCTATTGAATCATTTAGAGTAAACTCTTTTTGTTTTCACCACCCTAGCAAAGTGATGAAATAGGTTTAGAATACTTTAATAAACCATAGGCTGCACATAAAACTCAAAAAACCCCAAAATATTCACAGATTGGCTTTTCCCTAGTTACTGGTGGTGGACCATAGCTACGTCTTTACAAAAACAACCAAGTTCCACCTGGCGACTCCACTAGACTCCAGTAGGCCTAAAAACTCCATAAAAGACCAAAAATTCATAAACCATACCTTCCTGCTAACTCATCATTCCAAAAACTTAAACTTAGGGTGGAAACTCTGTAATCAGTGACAAACTAAGTATAACTTAGTGATTCAAAAAACCTCACCTAAACATAGGAGATAAAAAAAAGTCTTCTTGCTTAGAGAACCATTAGCTTGTCCATACAACCTAGCAAACTGTTGAAACCAAGTGAATCACTCTTCTTTGCAAGTTTCCATCTCAAAGTTTGCTATAAAACTTTTTCTCAAAGCATCTTTGATAGTGTTGTTGGTGGACCATAGTTCTCATAGAAGTCCACCTGGCGACTCCACTATTCCATCTTTTGTTTTGACCATCCTTCACATTAGTAAAACCCTAGAGAGGCCATCTATCCAAAACAATCACAAATACCATCCTCTCTAAAATCTAGACCCAAAATCTGGCTTCACAAAGAATCAACACCAGATCTCATCCAGACCCAAATCCCCCTATCATAGTAGATGACCCAGAGAAGATTCTGCGGCAAACTTCCGAAACTGGAAATTTAACTACAGATAGGTCCGTCCGTAAAGCAAGATCAGTACCTGAAAATCTCACTGCCTTGCAGGATTCCCCCTTTGACTTAAAATCAGCAAAAACCATTTTTAGAAGCAAGTCACAAAGTAAGATAGACTTTGACGATCTTGAGCCCCTAGATTTGCCACAGAGTCCTAGTAGAGAATCCTCACCTAACACACTTCCCGACCTTCAGCTTCTCCATCACTTTGGCTCCTACCATCCCAGATCTGCTCAAAATCAGATCACTAATCCAAGTACATCCGCCACACATATCCAAACCACTATTGTTCAAACCACCTCAGCTCATCCCGCAAGCCCTCATTTTGTACATCATCCATTAGCTCCAATCATGGCAGCTTGGTATGCACCCTTGGTGTTGCCACAGCCTTTGGCTCCCTTAAAAAATGACTATCAAGCCAAAATCCCACACTTTACCAGAGTTGAGACTACCACAGCTCAACAACATGTATATAGGATTAGCGATGTCTTTGAATACATGGAAATAGAAGACAAGACCATCAGAATGAGGATGTTCGCCCAAAGCCTGGGTGGAGAACCCAAAAAATGGTTTAAGAGCTTAACTCCAAACAGCATCCACAATCTCCCAGAACTCTACCAAACCTTCATAAAAAAGTGGGAAATCCGAAAGAACTCCATTCAAATCCTGTCAGAGTATAACAATCTAAAACGAGAAAATGGGGAAAGTGTCCAGGGATACTGCACTAGGTTCAACAGTGTGTATAATGCCCTCCCACCTCACTTCAAATCCCCACTTGGTTCAGCCTGGGCAAAGTTCCCCGAGGGTTTTGACCTAGACATGACTTATCAGCTAAGAGACAAGGACCCCCTTACCTTAGAGGTTATGCAAAAAGTAGCCATAAGAGCAGAAGCCAACTTAGCAGAAAAAAGAGCTAGGACTAGATCAGAAAGGAAAGTCACCTACCGGGATGAGGTCTCCACTTCAGCTCCTTCCTTAGATCCTGGAATAGATGACTTAGTCAGGTCCATGGCCAAAATGTGGGAAAAGATAAATGAAAAGACCCCTCTTAGGGACAACTAGCCAAACCCTCCAAACAGAAACCGGAACCAAAATTTTAGGAGGGAATAGCCTCAAAACAAACCAAGGGAAAATGACCAACAAATTAAGCCACCATGTAACGAAAATTATGTGGAAGAAGATGATAGGGATACAGAACCCATTGATGAAAATCATTTGAACCTCATAGGGTCTGATAATGAGAGTGAGGTGTACCTCACAGAAGAACAAACATTCTTCACTCCGAATCAAGATGAAACCAACTATGAAGATCCCAAGGATCCTGCCATAGATTTTCAGAATGCCATAGTAGAAGCTCACAGACAGTATAACCTTAGAAGCAGAAAAAACCAAGACAACTCTAAGAAAGACAACTCAGATACTGGTAAAACCCCTGATCCCATCCTTAAGAAAGCAGTGGACAACAACAAAATCATGGTCAGGAAAAATGACCAAAACAAAGATTAAGTTACCCAAAATAGTCTTGGCTCAGATGCTCCTAGTACCTCCACAAAGATTCCCGAGGTGGCTGTGATAGACAAAATCCCAAAAGAAAACCAACAAACTCAGAACACAGAGAAAGTCATGGCTGAAAACGCTGAAGAGAACCTGTCTAAAATACAAGTACCTTTTAGTTTTGAGGGAGAAATCGCCAAAATAAATATTACCATGCCTCTCACTGAACTTATCGCCCAAGGCTCTTATAAATCCCAAGTGTTAAAAGTTTTAAATATAGGAAATGATGCGAATACCCTTAATCTAGCTGATGACACTCCTGAAGTGTTGTTTGGTCCGAAAATAGAAGGAAAATTTCAAGAAGGAATCACTCTTCCCTTTTACCTAAGTCTAAATATCCATGACCAAATCCTTCACAATGCCATGCTAGACACCGAAGCCTCACATAATCTCATGCTGAAGGTTGTGATGGAAATATTAGGCCTAAAAATCACAAGACCATACAAAGACTTATATTCATTTGATTCGAGTAGAGTCAAATGTCTAGGTTTGATCAAAGATCTTTGTTTTAGTCTGGCCCAAGTACCTGCAAAACATCTGATCATGGACATAGTGGTAGCAGACATCCCTCCCAAGTACGGAATGCTTCTATCCAGATCTTGGGGAGCCAAGCTCCAAGGAAATATTCAACTTGATATGTCCTATGCCACTACTCCCGTGTTTGACCAAACTAGAATACTCTATCGAGAGTCACACATGAAATACATGATCGGTAGCCAAGAGAGGCCAGATAACATCTCGATGTATTCTTTGCATTCCGATCTGAACTCTTTCATTCTACACACTGATGAGGACATTGAAGAACAGTCAAAAGGATTTGAAACAAACTTAGACCCACCACATCAGCTGCCCCTAGTTCTCTATGATGTACTGGACTCTCAAAACTATCATGATCATGAACAGCTATGTCTTGAGGAAAGTAAGTGTGTTCCTTTTGAAATAAGAATAGAGCAAGAAGCACAAACCATTATGTACTATCAAGCGAATTGCTAAAACCTTAGTCAAACATCAGCAGTAACATCAGGAAACTTTTTCAGAACAAAGGCATTAGAAGACTTACATATCACAAACCTCTTCAGAACACAGGAGCAGGGAAGCTTAATGTTCTTGCCATACCTCAAGGATTTACCATCGCATAACTCTACCAGTGCAAATGAAACATTGACTGTAGCCATAACAGCTCAAAATCCAGAAAAAATGCTTGATAAACTTCTTATGAGAGGAGATGATGACTGCAGTCTGAATACACCTGAGTTACTTGAACTGGCTAACATCCTGTCACTCCACCAAAGACTTAGAACTGCTAGAATTGGCAATCTCATTCAAAATACTACTTCATACAGAGAAAACAGTGAGAAACACTATGCCACTGCCATCACTCCAAGAAACAACTTCGACAAAAGAAAATACAAAAATCTGAACCAATCAGTAATAGTCAAAGATAAAATAGTTGGTCATAGGATTTGTTTTGATTTTAGAAACACTAATATGCATCCTTGTAACAGAAATTTTATCTTGCCTGCCCAAGACCATGATATACCAATGATAAGTGCTTTTAATCATATGTCTTTGCAAGATGATGTTTCAGGTTATAGCCAAATAATTCCCTTGCAAAGTAGACAACTCAAAGATTTTTTCCAGTATGCTGGAAGTAGTTCCAGTTCAGACTCAAAATTGCAAAACCACCGGATACAAAAAAATATGCTCCTAAAAGCCATGTTTTCAGTCCTTAATTTCTGCTTGTTGACATACCTTGATGATGTCATTATATATTTCAAGAATTACAAAATATATGCATTAATTGAAAAAGATGTACAGTAAAGGAAGGAGTGGAAATCAGAGGTATCAAGAGGTACAACAAGAAGACACATGTTTGTTCAGAGATTCATGCATGAATCCTTATGTCATGCTTGAAAGAGAAAATTTTCCAAATTTCTCTTTTCAAAAGCTGAGTGGACCAAGAGTGGTAGGAGATCCTTATGAGGATAAGATGCTTAAGTTTCACTATTTCCAAGATTTCTGAGTTTAAAACATTTTCAATCATTGTATATACCATTGTTTGAAAAATAGATAAAAACAAAAAATTCAAAAAACAATAGAAAAACAGAAAAAGAAGGTGATTTGAAAAATAGAAAGAAGACCCCATGTTCAAAAAATAGTCATTCAGAAAGTGCGCAAGTCTAAATGCCGCTACTAGTGCTCAAATGTCTTGTTCAGTTATCTAGCCTAATCATAGCTGAACATGTTTTAAATTTATTTGCTGATAAGTTAGTGAGTGGAAAAGATGGTCAACATTGTGTAAGCTTGACTTATCCAAGAGAGTAGATTAGGAAAAGATACTGGTTCCTGTTGAAGCCCCGAAAATCGGGTCTACAATAAGGGGGATACCCACCCAGTCCGAACCTTGGTTAGCAGTTCCTTTTCCGTTTGGTGTAATGGGTCCGACTGAGGATAATGGGACCAGTTTCTTAATATGTGTGTGTGTGTTGAGAATAGATATTTCTTTTCTAAAAAAGGTTCTTAAGTGAAATGCTTTTATTCTATTTCTAATCTAATCATATGCAAATTGTATTCTAATTTAAACAGAAATATCTAATTCTAAACTAACCCGGGATGTAATCTTTCTATTTATGCGATCTAAAATGATTTCAAATAACAATCGATAATAAAGATCATTCAACTGTTATGAGAAAAGAATTCAGTAAAGATAAACCACTTCATATAAAAAGTTAGATGAAACAGTTGTGAAAAATATATCGCATAATAAGTTATTCATACATTAAGCATAAATAAATAGCTATCACCGTACAAAAGTGCCAAATGATAACTTAAACATTCAAGCATCAATATATAAATAACTGAACATAAATATCACTTTTAACACAGAAGCATAAATAGTTAAGAGATAAAAGTACCATTTATAACTGGTTCTACTCATGAGCTAGAAGCAATAATGATTTATCTCTTCTTAATCCAACATCTACTAAGAGTACAGAAATGCAACATCAGTAGCAGATATTAGACACAGATATCAATAAATCTTGTTCCATTCATTCATCAAAACCTCCTCTGAGGGTGCAGAAGTGCATGTTCTGAGGATAAGTTTTTGACAAATTTCTGGACCCTTCTCTAAATGCATGAGAAGGGTTTAAATACTACTAACTAAATTTAATTATAGTTTATTACAAAAATTTAGGATTCGGTTTAAATGACCGTCCTTTTTCTAGGCAAAAATAAAGTAAAACTAACACTAAATCTAAAACTAAAATTAACAACTAACTACTTATGAATTTGATCTTTGAATTTGCAAGCATCCAGCATTGATTTGAGAAGAGGGGGCTGACCGACTTCAGATTTTAATTGTCTTGAAAAAACGAAGTCGACAAGTGCTGGCACCATCTTCTCGGCAGAATTAATAATGCAATTAAGAGCACTGCATTGACTGTGTGGTTTTACCAGACATGTCCAGTAAGAATCCCAATTTATTTTTGTCAATCCTTGAATTGATTTTGCCTTCTCTTAAGCTTTTTGTTTCCACTCTGTTTGCAATTGTTGTGCTTGCGGTAAGTATCCTGGAATAGTTTCTGAAATAAAATTAACCTTGTGCAAATTTTCATTTACACAATCAGTAATGTTGCTTGCTGCTGTAGCTGCTTCCTCTGCTGCTTTTTCTGCCTCTCTGATCTGTGCATCCCAATTATTGAAGAGCATTTCTTTATGAATGTCATTGATGATTGGTGCTCCTACTCTTTTTCCTTCCTCTGTCTTTTGCCATGCCAAATAATTAGTAACTCTTTCATTAGTTAAATCATAATCATGTCGTAATTCTATGACATGATTAGTGATTTTATCACTTTCTTGACAAAAAGAGTTCCACTGTGAAATCTTTTGGCATAATATATCTTGTTGTTGCAGCAGTTGATTATTCAAAGAAATAGACTCTGAGATAAACTCTGTAAGCTTGGGGTCATCTTTATGCATTTCTTGGATATTCTGTATTTGTTTCTCTTTTTCGGCCAAGCTTTTCTGATATCCGATCTGCATTTGCTGAAACTCTTGCTGTAGTTTTTCAAATTGTATCTGTGCTTCACTGTTAGCATGAGCTTGTTGTAATTGTTGTTGCAGAACTTGTATTTGGTCTTCTTTTTCATTCAATAATAGCCGTACCTCAGATGCTTTATCAATAGTTGCGGAGGCATAAGCTCCTGTAATCTGAGATAATTTAGTAAGATTTTCAGTCGGATCCGTAGTAGGATCTTTCCATAAAACATCCAATTTTTCTGCATCAGTAGAGAGCGCACTTTCTAATTTTCTCTTCTTTCTTTGCTTCCTTACTACTGCTTTATGTTGTGGGTTATAAAATATATCCAGAGGAGGAATTTCCTCTATTTTAAGTACAAGCTCGGCAGAGGGAGTAATGGGTATATGTTCTGTTTCTGTGACATTGCCACTTATTTCTGTAACCAAACCTTTTGCTGTCTGTACAGGAGTTTGTATGTTCTGTCCTTCAACATTAATCAAATCATTAAATGTTTCCCATTCTTTATCTAACTGAGTGCTGATAGATGGTTGTTGTACATTAAGAGGTGGAAGATTCAACTGTGGAGTAGTTGAAGTCTGTTGTTGTGAGAGCTCTTTTGATTGAGCTGTATCCTTCACTGAGCCTTCACTTTTATCTTGATCAGATTTTTTAGAATGTTCAGAAATTTCTTTGTCAGACTTTGACTTAGACCTTTCTGAATCTGAGCTGCCACTGAGACTGACACTAGGAGTTGGTTCCCTTGCGGGTTCCAAGCGCAAATTATCCAAAGGAATAGTGGTCAATCTTCTTTCTCTGTATATTTTAAACTCTTGAAATTCTTCTGGGGAGAACCGTGTTTGAGCTAAATGCAAAATTTCTTTAAATGAACATTTTTCTTGAAACATATCATCAAAAAGATCTTCTTCTCCAGAAAATACTCTTACTTTGACTGCAGTGGTGAAATCCTTGACAACATCATATGGGTCGAATAGCCTTTTCGAAAACTTAAACAATTGTAAACATGTAATATTGTTTACTTCCTTAAACGCATGACCAACATCAAATAATGAAAATGCTCCGCAGGATATAGGAAATTGTGGCCAGATGGCCTTCTTTTTATCCTTTAATTCTTTTGTCAAACCTCCCTCTCCACAGGTTTGATATGCAATTTCCCGAGCTATGAGTTTATCCGGAACATACAAGGGTAAAATATGAGGAGAAGCAAAGCTTCCAAAAACCCTCACATAGGTAAACAATTCTTCTCCAAACCATCTTGCGACAAGGAGAATGTCTACTTCTGCTTCAGGGGAGAACCTTGGAGCATCCTTATTATACAACACTCTGTACAGAGGCAACATTATGCCATGGCAAATTTTGTAAAAATGAGGAACGAACTTTGATTCCCACAACTCTTTGTGATAGACATGAATGGGCAAGGGATCATGAATTGTCCATTGCCAACCCATTAAAGGGAACTTAGAAACAAAGCAGATTGAATCCATAACATAAGCAGATAGATAAAAAGGAGGATAAATCCTCTGAGAAACAATCCATTTAGACCGGTAATTGAAAATAGTCGTGGCTAAATTATCAAACAATATTTTAGCCCAGTCCACAATGGTAGCGTTAACAGCAGCATTCAATAAGGGAAGTCATTCAGGCAAAAACTTATTAATGTCAGGCTTTCCAAAAAGCCTACATAACATAGCAGCAGCAAAACAATATGGAGAAGTGAGTGAACCAGTACTGTACATACCGTGTTTATCTTTCTTCAGTGGGTCATCTCTTTTGGACCATTCTTTAGTGCATTCCGCTAAGTTTTCATTTTCCTTGGCAAACTTCTCCATAAATTGTTTGTTGTAAGTTGTCTGAGGCTCCAGTAAATGATACATAAGCCTCAAATTTTCTGGAGTAAAAGACCCAATGAGCTTTTGATCTTGAGTTTTAAACTGTCTGTCCGTAATATCAGTGCTATCCAGCACCCATTTCACCATGTCTGTATATGGAAGAATTCTAGGTCTTGTTGCTATCCGATGCAAAAATGAACAAGCCGGCTTTGTAAGAGATGTTTTAGAAGAATTACTTGAGCCCGCAGTAACCGCAACATCCATTACTCTTGGGTTTTCTTCTTCAAGAAAATTAAACATACCTTCCCAAGTGGTGATACCAGCATCCATGTTGCAAGCAGTGTCTATGTATAAGGAAGCCATCTCCTTACTTTCAGAACTCGGAGCCTTCTCTTTCCTTCTCATAATGCTCTGAATATCGCTTTGTACAGTCTTATGTTCTTCGCGCCTGCAGTTTTATGAATTAATTGAGAATAATGATATGAGAAAGGTGACGAGATAGTTTTAAATGCTGAAAGCGTATGAAATATATTACTTTAACGTGAAATAACCTTTCAATCAAAACAAAATCATTTTTCATTAATAATTGACAATCCATTCATTAACTTGACATTAAAGCGCATAACGGGTCTCGATTTACGGAAAGGTTTTCTTCGTACAACGAGCTTTAAGAATCTGCGATAATACGATCTGGGATTTGCTTTGTAATATCGCAAAATTGCAATATCGCAGATCGCAATATCCGCAAATCGAAATCATCATAAAATCACAACTATCGCAAATCGCAAACTCGTAACATCGCAATATCGCAATTTCCGTAACATCATGAAATCGCAATAACGTAATATATAACATATGAAAAATATCCGTTAATATATTTTCTGTGATATGCGATTTGCGATAAATATTTTAATGCATAGTTTTTTGGATCGCGCTTATCGCAATTTAGAAGATTCTGCTTTACAAAAGATATCTTGTACTTTTTTGCGATGGATGCGATATTTTCTTCAAAGAAAATGTTTTATTATAATCTATCATAAACTTAAGTCTATTTTAAAGATTTTTCAAGAAATATTCTTAAGTTAATGATAGTAAGTTTTATTGAAAAATAAAATAAGCACTAATTAATTTTTTGGATTTTTAAACTAAGGGTCCCCACTTATTTAGTATTATTACTAATACTAAATAAGAAGGGAGGCTGTTGCTGGCTACAACAATTGGCGATTCACTTGGAAGAGACAATTATCTCTGCTTTTCTTTTAAATTCTCTAAACTTTTTAAAACAGAAAATTTTCCAGAAAATCAAACTTTATTATAAAAAAACAAAGTACATTATGCTTTAATCTATAATGATATTTCATTTATTCTATATTCAACTTTGAATATTCACTTCCTCAAGCTAGTCCTTGTATCTACATCAATCATTACTTGGTTTAAAAAGATAAAAACAAAAGACCTATGTAAATCAGTTTTAAATATGCTCATTTGTCGTAGGTAGAGCCACTGCTGCCAGCAAACGTCTATAGCTTCAACAGGTTTACCTGTTACCCAACAATGATCCTGTGTCCTACTTAGAGAAATATACAATTTTCAAAGAGAAATCCATATTCACACTTATTTCTTTTTATTTTCTTTTTACCCTTAAAGAACAATGTCTTGGTTTGGTAGTCAATTTATGATAGTGCCATTCACTTGATTTATAACTTTGCTGAACAAGCTGGCTTGTGATGAGACCCCTTGCCTTTTGATTGCAATAATCTTGAGTCATTGCCCTGTTGTGGTATGCAGTATTGGTAAAGTTAGCAAGCTATAATATCTATGATCATGATAAGTCGGCTTGTGATGAGACCTCTTACTCTTTAAGTTAAAAGTGTATCATTGGATTATTCCCTGAAATTTGTAATTTTCTAGGTGGGGAGGAAGTCATTGTTTCCATAAGATAGCTCTGGACGACAATAATAGAGTTTTTTGGAAAGAACTTTTCTACAGAGAACCTTCGTTTTGTTATTGATACCTTTCATTGGACCGATATAAAACAATCTTTCACCAAAAGTTGTTTTTTATCAAAATTTTCAAAGTTGAAACTAATATCATTTCTAGATTTAAAACTTTTAACTGTATCTTTGAATAATAATGATCAATATTCTAAAAAGAATTCTATTTATATAAGTGAAGAAATAAAATCTAAAAAGAGAATTTGTATCTTTTTCATGAATTCCAAATGTAACCATTAACAACTGATTTTATTATGACAAATAAAGAAAACTAATTTACAAAATAGAAGAATGATCTCCTATGGAAAATATTTTTTTAAGATCTATCCATTAACAGGTAAAGACTCTCTTTTCCCTGTTAAATCCTGTAACATGAAAGTAGATGGACCTATGATCTCTACAATTTGAAAAGGACCAAGCCACATTCGTTGAAATTTCGTATGTTTTCATTTTTCCTCATGAGCCTTGTCCCATTTTAAAACTAGATCTCCTATCTGAAAATCCTTTCTGGTTATCATGTTTGAATCAAAAGAAGCTTTAACTAATGCTTGATGATGAGCATGAGTTACTTTGGCTTTTTCTCGTTGTTCTTCTAACTTAATTATTTCCATCTGCCTTAGTTGTAAAGAAGAAGTTGGTTCTTCATCAATATATTGGACTAAGGCTAAAGAAGGAATCGCTAGATGAGTTGGAAGAACCACTTCTCTCCCATAAACTAAATTAAAGGGAGAAGTGCCAATAGAAGCCTTCTGCGTTATTCGATCTGCTCATAAAGCATATATTAAAGACTTATGCCAATTCTTGTGATTTTGATCAATGGTTCACTTAATGATTCTGATTAAGTTTTTATTTGTTGATTCAACTAACCCATTTCCCTGTGGATAATAATTGGAAGAGTATTTAAGTTTGAAACCTCTTAAGTGAAAATTCAGTCATAACATTACCAGAAAAATATGATGCATTATCAAACATTAAAGCAGAAGGTAAACCAAACCTGATGATTATGAACTGATCTATAAACTCAATGATATGCTCAGCATTAGCAGTCTTGAGAGGGACTGCTTCTACCCATTTCGTAAAATAATCAATTGCTGTAATGATATACCTATGTTGTTTAGAAGAGTGAGGAACGATCTCACCTATTATGTCCAATCCCCATTGATCAAAAGGCTGCTCAATGTTGACTGGTTGTAACAGTAATGATGGTTTCTTTTGTCTTCCAGCTGCAGTTTGACAAATTTGACATTTCCTTGCGTAGCTATGTGAATCTTTGAATAACGTGGGCTAGTAATATCCTGCACGGAGGATCTTATGTGCAGTGGCATCTCCAGCATAATGTCCACCTGCTGGCCCATCATGAAGTTCCTGCAAGACTTTTTCAGCTTCAGATTTCTCCAGACATCTAAGAAGAACATAATCATAATTCACTCTAAAAAGAATATCATTCACAAGCTGATATTGCTTAGCCTTCAGCCTTAGAGCTCTTTTCTTGGTGTAATCGAGATTTGGGGGAGCATATCCATTCTTTAGATAAAATATGATATCAGCATATAATGATTCAACATCGTTTAGGCTTACCTCATATGTTTGTATTTCTTCAGATGGTTTTTCATAAATAAGCGATGCTCCAGCGAGTATTTTGCAAAAACCTTGACCTCTTACAATACTTGTTGGTTTAATTTCAACATCATATTCTTGTAAGGGAGTAACCCAATTGGCTCTTTTCTCACCCACATCTTTTTGGACTAAAAGATTTCTTATCGATGGAAACGGTACTATGATTTTTGTATGGGTTTTAAGTAGAAAGGGTCTGAAATATTTAATTGCTTTGAAAATAGCATAAGCTTGTTTCTCCACATCTGAATAATTCAATTTAGCTTCCTGTAAATTTGAACTGAAAAAATCAACTGGGGCTTCTGCTTTGTCTTGATTTGCTTGAGTGAGTATTGCAGCATAAGATTTATCAGAGGCAAATGTATACAAAATAAAATGATCGGAAAAATTTGGAGTTGCTAAAGATGGAGCATTAATAATTGCTTGTTTGATCAGATTGAATGCCTCATATTCGTCTTTGCCCCACTTGAAGTTTGTGTTAAACACCATGTTGAAGCACACACATGGTTTATGAGGAAGAATGCACACACACAAGAGACTAAACACACAATGAAAGATAAGCGTGAGGCTTTCTTATTTTCCATTATACAAAGATGTACATTTATAGTACAATGGTGTGACTCTTGGTTTCTCATTCCAAGGTCACTTGGACTCCATTGTGACTTTTCGCATTCCACACCTACCCATGTAGGATTAGGTGTTCCAGCATCCCCCCTTAATCCGAAGGGGTATATGTGAGTCCAAGAAAAGAGTTGTAATAAAAATCTGCAAAGTATACATGGCAGCACTTGGGCTGAATCAACTCCCTGAAATGTTGGAAAAAGAGAGATGGTTTAAGGATGACCACCAACACTGGAACGCAAAACTTGTTGCAGTTCCCGGAACTCTTCCAAAACTGGCAAGAAGCTGAAAGCTTCTGCTAGAGGAATTGTCCCTCATAAAAAAAGGGAGACCTTCAACCTAAAAGAAGGGAGGTCTACTACCTGTGATGGTTTTAGGATTACCAACAACTCTGGAATGCTTGAAGCATTTCCTGGAACTCAACCAAAGCTGGCAAGAAGCTGAAGGCTGCTAGGTTGAAGGCTTCTGCTAGAGGAAGTTTTCCTCATATATGAAAGGGAGACCTTCGACCTAAAAGAAGGGAGGTCTACTACCTGTGGTGGTTTTAGGATTACCAACAACTCTGGAATGCTTTGAAGCATTTCCTGGAACTCAACCAAAGCTGGCAAGAAGCTGAAGGCTGCTAAGCTGAAGGCTTCTGCTAGAGGAAGTGTTCCTCATATATGAAAGGGAGACCTTTGACCTAAAAGAAGGGAGGTCTACTACCTGTGATGGTTTTAGGTTATCCACCAACCAAAAATGATGGTTTAAGGTTGTCCACCAACCGAAGGCATGCTCATGGGCATCCGTGTCTCTGGCTACATCTCTGAATCCGGAATGACGAATTGTGGCTCAGGCTCGCTTGAACTGCTGGCTACAACTCTGAACATGGAATGAGAGATTGTGGCTTAGGCTCGCTTGATCTGTCGTTGAAGCTTGTACATGACCACCATTTTCCCCCCTGTCAGGGACAAGGTGAGATGATGGCGAAAACTCAACTGCAAGTTTTCTCAATATCCGTGAACAAGTTCTAACATGTGTCGTAAACATCTTCTTGGTTGCTGATGCCCATTGCCAAGAAGCGATCCATCCAAGATGAATCTTGGTTCTTGCAGGAGGCTTGTGTCTGAAGCATCTGTCTGAAGAATGAGTGTGCCGACCATAGTGCTTGCATGGATGAAGATCAAAACAATGATCTTTCATATGGCCAACTCGATCACAGTGTTGGCATTTCTCAATCTGTTGTGGAAGTGGAACAGGATCTGGAACAGCTGCAGGTGAACTGTCATACAGGAATCCAGCACTCTGAAATATGATGGGCTTTGTGTAGTTTGGAATATGAAAGGACACATCCTTGTCATATCCAAGACCAATTCTGTGCTTGTTGTGGACAAGCTCTTCCCAAGGTCTGATGATGGGCTTGAGAAGTGCAGGTTGAACTGCTGCATCTGCATGTACATCTGCTCTAGTACAAGGAACTGAATGTGGATCATCTGCAACTTTATCTTCTTTCTTCTGATGAGAGTCCTTCACAATATTCTGAACAGAAACAGGTTCAGAATGGTGACTCTTTTGCTGAAGTTCGTCTTGTTGGAGCTGAGATTCCAACTGCAAAAACTCAATCTTTTCTTGTGCATCTTGTAAACAACTTTGAATGTTACAAAGAGCATCCTTGCTCATTTTTATCACATCATCAACATTTGAATGAATGAGGTTATTCAACAACATTAATGCCTCATTGATTTTAGCCATTTTGAACAACTTAGGCTCAAAAAATGAAAGGGTGTCGGCTACAACCGAAAATGCACCCGTTTACAATGTGATTCAAGAAATACAAATGACTCAAGAGAACTTCCAACTATGGAAATCTCAAAGTACAAAATGTGCTCCTCAAGTGATGGAGGGCACTCAACAATTTTTCAAATTTACTGATTGCAACTATGAAGAAGCAATACAATGTCAACTCAATACAATATTCAGCAAAAATGTGTGTAAATGTGTAGCTGAAAACACGTGCAAGAAGCCTTTAAGGCAGCTGAATTTTCCTTCAAAGAGTTGTTTAAAAACTGATGGCAAACTTGTCTTCTCATGTAAAATTCTTCAGAAAATCACCCTCATGTTAATGCCACAAATCATAAAATGTAAATCTGCAATATGTATATACCATTTCCTCATGTGACATTTCTTCTTTTACTGCTGTTCATTTCTCTCTCCTTCCTCTCTCTCTCTGCTGCTTTTTTTTTTTAATTAATTAAAAATTAATTAAAAAAATGGGAATAATTAAAAATGGGAGTAATTAAAAAATGGGGAGGGAAATTTAAAGGAAATGTTAATTAAAAAAAGGTTTATTAAAAAAGGGATGGGGGGTGGGTATTATATGGGGGTTTATTAAATAAAAAATTAAAATGGGAAGGGAATTATTAAATTGGGAAGGAGTTTATTAAAATGGGAAGGGTTTATTAAATTAAACGGGGATTATTAAAATGGGGGGAGGTCGTATTACATGGGGGGGGTGAATATTATATATGTTTTAAAAATAAAAAATTCTGGAATTTAAGAAGGGAGAAGGGATGTAATTAAAAAAAAGGAATGGGTGGAGATGCAGTCGAGCGTAGGTTTAAGGAGGGAGTGAGATAAGGGAGGCGCGAGTTAGGGAAGGCCGAATGGTGTGAGTGTAGGCCGTAAGGTGTGTATATGCAGCAAGAGTGATAAGGGTTGCAGGGGCTCGAGCGGCGTGAGGTATAGGTGGCGTTTGGATAGAGCATAGGTGAAGCGTTTGGGGAGGCCAGCGGAGAGTGAGGGGCTGCTGTGATACGTGCGCTGGAGTGATGAGTGTGCAGAGGGAGTAAGGAAGATGGGCATTGGGTATGAGCGTGGAAACACGCAGGTATCAAGGATTTTAGAGGGGGAGCGGATTTTAATGCAGGAAGAGGGCGGTATTGTAGATGAGGGGGGTCGATGTTGTGAGATTGCAGTGGAGAGGGGATTCACGTTTTGATAGAGCCACGCTGTGAGTAAGGGGAAGCGATAACAGTGAGGGAAGATAGGTAAGGGCTATGCGTTGCAGTGGGAGGGCCGAGAGGCCAGAGTTGGGATAGTGTGGTATGGGATGGGAGTAGATTTCAGGGGGCATGTGAGAGCAGAGGGGAGCGCATGGGAATGAGGGAGGGCTGCTGTGTGAGATGGGAGCACAGTGTGTAGAGAGGGCCGTAGGCCGGTAGGGGAGAGACACAGGGTTTGGGGGCGAGTGTTGAGAGTTGTTGACCGCGTGGTGAGAGGTAGATGGTAGTGTTGTGGGTTGAGGTAGAGGGGAGTGGTAAGCTCGAGTGAGGGGCCGATTGTGAGTTATGGGTTGAGGTAGTAGGGGGGTGCCGTGAGGTATGTTATGTAAAAAAAATGCAGGGGGAGGAGAGACGAAAGGCCTGGGATATGAATCTATTTTTTATTTTTTTATTTTTATTTTTAATTTTAAAACAGTAGAGATTGGAGAAATACAAGAAATTTCAGCAGGAATTTCAACTTTAAAACAACATTGATTTTTCTCCAAATATGTTGCAGAAACAAATCCAGCAGCGGAAAATGCAGAGATGAAGAATTTTTTCAATAGAAAAACTCAGATTTCTTTTCCATTAAAAACCAGAAACTTCTTCTTCAGAAACCCAATTTAAAACACTATTCCAGCAACTCTTTAAAATGCAGAATTTAAAGGACAGAAATTGTAGGAAGACTGAGCAGTGTGAAAACCTTCAGATGCACAAGGCTGCTTTTCTTCAAAACCAATTTCTGAGTGCTGCCACGGATTTTGAATGCTACTCTTCTCCAAGATAAAATTTCTGAATGCTGTAAAATCACTGCTACAAAAACTCTGAGTGCCGCAAAAATGCCAAGAATTTTTGCAGATATGCACATGCCATAAACAAAAATGGCTCACTCAATTTAGAGCAGGGCCAGCAATCGCTCGCTCCGATACCATGTTAAACACCATGTTGAAGCACACACATGGTGTATGAGGAAGATGAGCACACACACAAGAGACTAAACACACAATGAAAGATAAGCGTGAGGCTTTCTTATTTTCCCATTAGACAAAGATGTACATTTATAGTACAATGGTGTGACTCTTGGCTTCTCATTCCAAGGTCACTTGGACTCCATTGTGACTTTTTCGCATTCCACACCTACCCATGTAGGATTAGGTGTTACAACGGTTTGAATTCTTTTTAATCATTTCTTGTAAAGGAGATACAATTCTTGAAAAATCCGGCACAAATCTCTTTACAAAATTAATCTGGCAAGAAAATATTGCATAGCTTTCTTGTTGTGAGGTAATGGTATTTCGAAATTTCTTTGATTCTATCGGGATCAATATGAATTTCAGATTTTTGATACTATGAATCCAAGAAGTTTTTCCTTCACTTAATGCAAATTGGGATTAAGTGAAATTCCATACCTTTGACAACGTTGGAAGATCACGTTCAAACTCTAAGATGATTGCATCGTTTTTTGGAATATACGAGTTATATCATCCAAGTAAATTACCAATGATTTATTAACTAATCCCTTTGAAAGCAATGTCCATGGCTCTCCGAAATGTAGCATCCCGACATTGATCAGTTCAAAAAGGCATCTTTTGATAAGCATAAGTGCCCAATTTAGTTCTCGAATGTGGTTTTCAATTGATCATCGGGATGGACTAACACTTGATTGTATCTAGAGAAACCATCTAAGAAAGACATTAATTTCGATCCCGCATACTGTCCGTAATATTTTCTCCATGGAACGCAAAGGAAAATTATCTTTTTTGGCGAGCTTTATTAAGGTTTTCGAAAGTCAATGCAAATTATAATGTCTCCGTTCTTCTTTCTAACAGGGACCATATTAGAAACCCATTTAGAATGTCGAACGGGAAAAATAATCTTGGCTTTCAATAACTTATTAAGTTCAGATTTGATTTGGTTTTCTAGATTGGGATGGATCTTTCTCAACTTTTGTTGAACAGGTTTTTCATCATTTATCATTTGGATAGTATGTTGGATGATATAAGTGTCATAAGTTTTGAGTTCATCGTAGTTCCAAGCAAAGACACTTTTATATTGTCTCAAAAGATGAACATACGCTAATTTTTCTTGAGAGCTAGGGCCAAGGCCTAGGTTGATATTTTGTGGTTTGGCATCGGGTTCCTAGATTTACTAATTCATAATTCAAAGTTGAACTTTGCGAGTTTTGAATTGGTAGATCTTTTAAATCGATCTTTCAAATCATAAAGGTCTTCTAACTTGACTATCGACTTTGGCATAGCATTTTTTGGTGCTATCTTGGAGCAATTGTCTCGTCATGTTGGTCTTTATCAATTATTCGATTGGTTTAAGATCCTTGCGATGTGAGAAAGTTTACAATATCATGATCATCATTGAAAATCCTCCAATTGATAATGTTATCGTGGAATTGAGGGTCTAAATATTAATTCAATTGAAAATCGATCGGGACTAAAATCTTCCAGGAATGAGCTTGGAAGCTACGTTAGCTAGGAGGTTTGAATTAGCATTCGAATTCAGGGAATTGATGAAATACTAAATGTTATAAAATATTCGATCGCATCTTGAACTAAAGATTGATAATGCTTCAAATGACCCGATAAACAATGTATAGAATTGCGTACTGTTTGATTACAATTTCGAATCTTCAAAAAACTTGTAGATATTTGATATCTAATCCGATTGCTTTGTATAGTCCTTGGACTAAAGCTTCGTATTCTGCGGTGTTATTAGTGCAATCAAACTCAAGTCTACAAGTCAACATAATTTTTTTTTCCCTCCGGACTAACCAATACGCATCCTGCTCCCTCGCTCCTTCATTAGATTTAGAACCATCAAAAAATAATTTCCAAAATAAAGATTTATTTACGTGAGTATCTACAAAATTAATACATTTAGAACTATCTCGTTTGAGAAAAATTTTTCTATTTGAGATAAAACCAAATGTTTTAAATAAGGTGAAGTATGAGCATTGAAATTTCCTAAGAAAGAATCAACGGAATAATTGCCAATGATATTACTACTGTATGCAACTGGTTCATTCTCTCCTTTGAGTTCGTTACTATGTGTTTACGATGTTTTTCTCGCTCAACCTTTATCTCGATTTGGTTTACCATTGTAAGGAAGCCACATATGCGACCAATCGATTGCAAAAATATCCATGAAGTTTTTCCCGACCAATTTCTGCTAAGAATTAAGCCATAAAATTCGGAATATCCGCAACTAAAATATCGATAACTTGACATACCTTTGGATTTGATGATAGTCTTATAGTAACTCTGATTTAATTCGCAATCACTTCCACTTGCGATCGATCTAATCGACTATGCGTACGATGATTTTTTTGTGGTTGAATTTTTCAACTTTGCACATATTGATTTTGGTAGAATATTAGACAAAGCTCCAGAATCCACTAAACAATTATGGAAATTTTTATTGAAAACTTCATAAGTAAGAAGAAATGGAGGAGTATGAGATCTCGACCTTCCTCCAATTCAAGCGATATTTTCTAGATCGAATTTACTAATCACATTAGTCGGAGGTCTTCCCATCTCGTTTGAAGCTTGAGAAATCATAGGATTGGGCAAAGGTTTTTTACGGTACAACATGTAATTCTTTCAAAAGTACCTTTTGTTGGTGTTTTTAACTTGCTCAATTCATATAATGTGATGTTAGCCCTAGTCTTCTTCATGTATTCTATGATATTATACTCCATTTCATCCGGAACAATCGATTGTTCTTGATGGAATTGATGAATCTAGTGCTGATCGGGCTAGTTTGAATTGCTTTAGATGTCGTTTTCTTGGGTGCAACTTTATCCTTAGTAAATGAGCTTGTGTTTTTTGACTTATGATTAGTTTGAGGAGGATCAAGTTGATTTCTACTTCGTGTGCTATCGGGGATGCTTCTTGATCTTGCTCATCTCGGAAGGATGAAATCCCACATACCTTGTACTTCTACGACTTCTTCTTCATCAGTAGTTTCTTCAGTAGTGCTTTCTTCTTCTTCTTCTTCGATTCAGCATTAGTAATGGCATTTGGTGGCTTTGAATCGCTTGAAGGGTTTCTTCTAAAATGCTTGAAATATTTTTTAGAAGATGTTGCTTTGCCACTTGTTTCTTAATGTCAACCATTTCGTTAGACATGGTTTTCAAAACTTTCTCGCAATCCTTCTAAATCAAATGGATCTTTTGATTGTTTTTTCTTGGGATCTTCCTTAAAAGTAACCTTCTTGGATTTTTCGTTCTTCTATCACATTTTTCTTATCTAAAGCAATGATACATTTCTCACCGCTATTGTCTCCTTCATGTTTTTCTCGCTAAAGTTGTTTTGTTAGCCCTATCAACGAAGATTGCTATGTTTGATGGTAAAGCGAGAAATGTACCATTCACTTCGCACTTCTTCGCTAGGCTTGGAAGCAGTAGGAATTTTGTTTAATAATTTATTGAAACGTGAATTAAAATCCTTGACAAGTTCTTTTGAGTCGGCTCTAAGATTAGATAGATCATTGATCAATGTTGCTCGTAGACCTGTCATCACCAAATTTAGTCAAAAATTGATCTTGAAAGATATCCCAAGTAGTGATGGATCTAGATGGTAATGAAAAATACCATGATCCAGTCGCTCCTTGTAGGGTATAGGGAAAAAGTCGGGACAACAACATCTTCATTAGTAACTCCATTGAGATTTATGGGACAGACATAAAATTGTTTATATGTTCTTCCGCTAGCATGAGCTGCTTCAAGATTAAACTTAGGCGACCATTTTTTCGAGATGGGGATGGTAATTGACTCAAGGGTGCGGGCATTAAGACTATCCCTGGATTATTCCATGGCATTTGGGCCATCGGCCGAACTACTAACGAGAGGAAAGTGTAGAAAATGATATCCGTGATTGAGAAGATGAGGATATTATAATTATAGATGATTTAGAAGGTGATGTGGAAGTTCTAGTGGAGTGAGGGACAATAGTCCGAAGTGGAGGGGTGGACGGTTAACTTCACGGCGAAGAGGTCGAGATGGATGATGATGATGAAATAGTCTCGCTATCGGACCCTTTAGGTGATTTCCCTAGCTCTCTTCCTTGTAGGTAGAGGTAACTCGATTGGCTGAATGCCAAGCTTTTCACTCTGTAATCCGGTAAGAGGATGAGCGAGGATTATATTGCGAAGTTACATCGCCTTGAGATTTATCGGATCTCCGAGGTGATATTGAGAATCGCTCGAAGTTTATTGAATCAAAGATTCAACTTCAGGAGGTTCAATAGCAGATTCTTCTGAAAATTCAAGGTTTGTGGCAATGGTTGTTTTTCTTTCGACTTCTGGCTCTATATTTAAAAATTCTATGTGCGATGGAGAAGTCGAGGGAGATGGTGAGGGCGATTTACTCTCAGAATGGTATTTAGATTTTTACTTACTTGCCATTCATAGTTCGGAGCCCTCCTTCTAGCGCCAAATATGTTGAAGCCCCGAAAATCGGGCCTACAACAAGGGGGATACCCACGAGGTTCGGACCTTGGTTTGCAGCTCCTTTTCCGTTTGGTATAGTGGGTCTGACTGGGGATAATGGGACCAGTTTCCCAATATGTGTATATGTGTGTTGAGAATTGATATTTCCTTTCTAAAAGTTCCTAGGCGAAATGCTTTTATTCTAATTCTAATCTATAACATGCAATTGTATTCTAATTAAACAGAAATATCTAATTCTAAACTAACCTGGGATGTAATCTTTTCCTTATGCGATCTAAAATTATTTCAAATAACAATTGGTAATAAAGATCATTCAATTGTTATAAGAAAAGAATTCAATAAAGATAAACCACTTCGTATAAAAAGTTAGACGAAACAGTTGTGAAAAACATATCGCATAATAAGCTACTCATATATTAAGCATAAATAAATAGCTATCACCGTACAAAAGTGCCAAATGATAACTTAAGCATTCAAGCATCAATATATAAACAACTGAACATAAATATTACTTTAACACAGAAGCAGAAATAGTTAAGAGATAAAAGTACCATTTATAACTGGTTCTACTCATGAGCTAGAAGCAATAATGATTTATCTCTTCTTAATCCAACATCTACTAAGAGTACAAAAATGCAACATCAGTAGCAGATATTAGACACAGATATCAATAAATCTCATTCCATTCATTCATCAAAACCTCCTCCGAGGGTGCAGAAGTGCATGTTCTGAGGATAAGTTTTTGACAAATTTCTGGACCCTTCTCTAAATGCATGAGAAGGGTTTAAATACTACTAAATAAATCTAATTATAGTTTATTACAAAAATTTAGGATTCGGTTTAAATGACCGTCCTTTTTCTAGGCAAAAATAAAGTAAAACTAACACTAAATCTAAAACTAAAATTAACAACTAACTACTTATGAATTTGATCTTTGAATTTGCAAGCATCCAGCATTGATTTGAGAAGAGGGGGCTGACCGACTTCAGATTTTAATTGTCTTGAAAAAACGAAGTCGACAAGTGCTGGCACCATCTTCTCGGCAGAATTAATAATGCAATTAAGAGCACTGCATTGACTGTGTGGTTTTACCAGACATGTCCAGTAAGAATCCCAATTTATTTTTGTCAATCCTTGAATTGATTTTGCCTTCTCTTAAGCTTTTTGTTTCCACTCTGTTTGCAATTGTTGTGCTTGCGGTAAGTATCCTGGAATAGTTTCTGAAATAAAATTAACCTTGTGCAAATTTTCATTTACACAATCAGTAATGTTGCTTGCTGCTGTAGCTGCTTCCTCTGCTGCTTTTTCTGCCTCTCTGATCTGTGCATCCCAATTATTGAAGAGCATTTCTTTATGAATGTCATTGATGATTGGTGCTCCTACTCTTTTTCCTTCCTCTGTCTTTTGCCATGCCAAATAATTAGTAACTCTTTCATTAGTTAAATCATAATCATGTCGTAATTCTATGACATGATTAGTGATTTTATCACTTTCTTGACAAAAAGAGTTCCACTGTGAAATCTTTTGGCATAATATATCTTGTTGTTGCAGCAGTTGATTATTCAAAGAAATAGACTCTGAGATAAACTCTGTAAGCTTGGGGTCATCTTTATGCATTTCTTGGATATTCTGTATTTGTTTCTCTTTTTCGGCCAAGCTTTTCTGATATCCGATCTGCATTTGCTGAAACTCTTGCTGTAGTTTTTCAAATTGTATCTGTGCTTCACTGTTAGCATGAGCTTGTTGTAATTGTTGTTGCAGAACTTGTATTTGGTCTTCTTTTTCATTCAATAATAGCCGTACCTCAGATGCTTTATCAATAGTTGCGGAGGCATAAGCTCCTGTAATCTGAGATAATTTAGTAAGATTTTCAGTCGGATCCGTAGTAGGATCTTTCCATAAAACATCCAATTTTTCTGCATCAGTAGAGAGCGCACTTTCTAATTTTCTCTTCTTTCTTTGCTTCCTTACTACTGCTTTATGTTGTGGGTTATAAAATATATCCAGAGGAGGAATTTCCTCTATTTTAAGTACAAGCTCGGCAGAGGGAGTAATGGGTATATGTTCTGTTTCTGTGACATTGCCACTTATTTCTGTAACCAAACCTTTTGCTGTCTGTACAGGAGTTTGTATGTTCTTTCCTTCAACATTAATCAAATCATTAAATGTTTCTCATTCTTTATCTAACTGAGTGCTGATGGATGGTTGTTGTACATTAAGAGGTGGAAGATTCAACTGTGGAGTAGTTGAAGTCTGTTGTTGTGAGAGCTCTTTTGATTGAGCTGTATCCTTCACTGAGCCTTCACTTTTATCCTGATCAGATTTTTTAGAATGTTCAGAAATTTCTTTGTCAGACTTTGACTTGGACCTTTCTGAATCTGAGCTGCCACTAAGACTGACACTAGGAGTTGGTTCCCTTGCGGGTTCCAAGCGCAAATTATCCAAAGGAATAGTGGTCAATCTTCTTTCTCTGTATATTTTAAACTCTTGAAATTCTTCTGGGGAGAACCGTGTTTGAGCTAAATGCAAAATTTCTTTAAATGAACATTTTTCTTGAAACATATCATCAAAAAGATCTTCTTCTCTAGAAAATACTCTTACTTTGACTGCAGTGGTGAAATCCTTGACAACATCATAGGGGTCGAATAACCTTTTCGGAAACTTAAACAATTGTAAACATGTAATATTGTTTACTTCCTTAAACGCATGACCAACATCAAATAATGAAAATGCTCCGCAGGATACAGGAAATTGTGGCCAGATGGCCTTCTTTTTATCCTTTAATTCTTTTGTCAAACCTCCCTCTCCACAGGTTTGATATGAAATTTCCCGAGCTATGAGTTTATCCGGAACATACAAGGGTAAAATATGAGGAGAAGCAAAGCTTCCAAAAACCCTCACATAGGTAAACAATTCTTCTCCAAACCATCTTGCGACAAGGAGAATGTCTACTTCTGCTTCAGGGGAGAACCTTGGAGCATCCTTATTATACAACACTCTGTACAGAGGCAACATTATGCCATGGCAAATTTTGTAAAAATGAGGAACGAACTTTGATTCCCACAACTCTTTGTGATAGACATGAATGGGCAAGGGATCATGAATTGTCCATTGCCAACCCATTAAAGGGAACTTAGAAACAAAGCAGATTGAATCCATAATATAAGCAGATAGATAAAAAGAAGGATAAATCCTCTAAGAGACAGTCTGTTTAGACCGGTAATTGAAAATATCCGTGGCTAAATTATCAGATAATATTTTAGCCCAGTCCACAATGGTGGCGTTAACAGCAGCATTCAATAAGGGAAGCCATTTAGGCAAAAACTTATTAATGTTAGGCTTTCCAAAAAGCATACATAACATAGCAGCAACAAAACAATATGGAGAAGTGAGTGAACCGGTACTGTACATACCGTGTTTATCTTTCTTCAGCAGTTCATCTCTTCTGGACCATTCTTTAGTGCATTCCGCTAAGTTTGCATTTTCCTTGGCAAATTTCTCCATAAATTGTTTGTTGTAAGTTGCCTGAGGTTCCGGCAAATGATACATAAGCCTCAAATCTTCTGGAGTAAACAACCCGATGAGCTCTTGACCTTGAGTTCTAAATTGCCTGTCCGTAATATCAGTGCTATCCAGCACCCACTTGACCATGTCTGTGTACGGAAGAATTCTAGGTCTTGCTGATGTCCGGTGCAAAAATGAACAAGCCAGCTCTGTAAGAGATGCTTCAAAAGAATTACTTGAGCCCGCAGTAGCCGCAACATCCATTACTCTTGGGTTTTCTTCTTCAAGCAAATTAAACATACCTTCCCAAGTGGTGATACCAGCATCCTTGTTACAAGCAGTGTCTGCATATAAGGAAGCCATCTCTTTATTTTTAGAACTCGGAGCTTTCTCTTTCTTTCCTGAACTTGGAGCTTTCTCTTTCTTTCCCATAATACTCTGAATATTGCTTTGTATAGTCTCTTGTTCTTCGCGCCTGCAGTTTTACGAATTAAGTGAGAATAATGATATGAGAAAGGTGACGGGATAGTTTTAAATGCTGAAGGCGTATGAAATATATTATTTTAACATGAAATAACCTTTCAATCAAAACAAAATCCATTTTCATTAATAATTGACAATCCATCCATTAACTTGACATTAAGGCGCATAATGGGTCTCGATTTACGGAAAGATTTTCTTCGTACAACGAGCTTCAAGAATCTGCGATTTCGCGATCTGCGGTTTGCTTTGCAATATCGCCAAATCGAAATATCGCAAATTACAACTTTCGCAAATCGCAATCAGTAACATCGCGAAATCGCAATATCGCGGCATCGCAATATCGCGAAATTGCAATATCGCAAAATATAACATATGAAAAATATCCGTTAATATATTTTCTGCGATATGTGATTTGCAATAAATATTTTAATGCTTAGTTTTTGGATCGCGCTATCGCAATTTAGAAGATTCTGCCTTACAAAGGATATCTTGTACTTTTTGGTTGCGATGGATGCGATATTTTCTTCAAAGAAAGGTTTTATTCTAATCTACCATAAACTTAAGTTTATCTAAAGATTTTCTAAGGAATTTTCTTAAGTTAATGATAGTAAGTTTTATTAGAAAAAAGAAAACAAGCACTAATTTAATTTTTTTGGATTTTTTTTTTTAACTAAGGGTCCCCACTTATTTAGTATTATTACTAATATTAAATAAGAAGGGGTGATGTTGTCAGTTACAATAGATCCACATGCTCAAAAAAAATTGTGCATCCTAGCCCTGTTTTTCTAGATTTCATTTTTTGCAAAATAATATTTGTGTGCAGCTTGTCTTTCATGCCACACGTACATGAAAAATCAGACTGTCTAACCCTGATTTGATCATTTTTCAATTTCATGTTTTAGATTAGAGAACAAAATCCTGTCAAACAGCTTAACCTTGACAGTTGATCTAGCATAGGTAGAGTAATGAAGGAGTTCATCAGCTTAATCTGAACTCCCGGCAGATATAAGTGTAGAACTAGATAGGTTCATTTTTCAAAACAATATATATTGTCAAAAGGTTGCTAGTCCAAATGCACCCAAAGGAAGAAAAAATGTTAGGAAAGATAGTCGGGTAGGTAGAAATATCATTGATGCTAATCATGCTGTCAATTTTCAGAAATAGCATCAAGGAAGAATGAAATTTGTGCCAATGGATAAGGCACTGGTCTTCATAAGCCAAAGATCTGAAATTATGGACACCTCCTAAAAAGGAGCTGCCCTCCCCAAATGGAGCCGCTATTAGTCATCAGTATTTTTCACTTGTTGGTGATGACTAGTTGTAACAACCAAGTTTTCTAGCAGCTGATCTAAAAATTTCCAAATTTTCCAGCTGGAAAACACCCATAAACATTTTTTGCTCTCCTACCTTTTCAATCCGCCCATGACGAGATGAAACCTCATTATCAAGCCCTATCTAGCCACAGCCATACTAGTTTTTTCACCATCCCCAAAGAAAGCAATCCAAATCTGTCCAAAGAATTCTCCCCTAAGTTAGGTAGTGGCGCTTTAGGCATTTCTCCCTTGGAAAACTATCCTAAAGCCAAATAACCTCTATCTGCTACAGACTAGTCATGACAGACCTTCCCATTCGGCAAATAAAGTTGGTTACACCCTTAAGTCGCGCCACTAACAAGCCCTAAAGTCTCAGCAATGCACATGCCCTAGGTCAAAACTGATATTAGGTGGTTTTACAATGTTTCAATGGATCTTTCAAAGAATAGAAATGTACCAGCATCCCAGAAGATAGTATTTGGCTCAACATGAGAAGACAGTTTCTTCTCATGTGATTTTGAGCCTGGGATGCAGCTACAGGGTAGAGATTTGTTTCATTAAGCTCCTGCGATCACAGTCAAAGCATGAAAAGGCAGTGAAAGGAAAAATAACACTGTTAAAAGCTAATGAAATGGCATCACTGAGAAAACCTCCTTCATTTTATAAGCAGAGGGTTTGAGGACTCAGAAAACCTCCTTCATTTTTTAAGTAGAGGGTTGAATACTAAGAGCGCCTCCTTCATCTATAAGCAGAGAGCCAAGGATAAAGTTTGATTTTAAGAATTACACTGACTGTAAGGCAATTTTTTGGGTACAATGAGACAACAAATAAGGTTTTCTGAAATAAAAATGATGATAAAAGGCAGAGGAAAAGCAGTGGGCTTTTAAAATTGGTTTGCATGAGTTTCACTATTATCTGAATTACAAGGTGAAGCTAATGGGTTGATCATCAATGAAGAAATATTATTAAGCAGATGGCCAAAAGAGTCAAACAGTCATGGTCTCAGACTAACTTATGTCATCATGCATAAGGGAAACCACTATTAGTATGTTCATAAAACATTCTTCATTTGGTTGAGACAAAGGTTGAAAGGAAACCAGGCATTTGTCAAAGTAGGCCTCCTTCATCTATAAGCAGAGGGCTAGAGCAGTGATTGATTTTAGGTGTTTTTTTTACTGACTGAGAAACAAATTGTAAGAACAGTAGGAGACAGTTGAAGGCTTCTGAACAGAGCAATGATGTCAAAAACAAAGGGAAAGCATGAGTATTATAACTATCAAAGAAGTTGACTTATCTCCTATCAGAGATTTATTTCAAAGGGGGTCTGGAGCCAAAAATGAACAAACCTTGCTGAGGGATGTAGTTTCCTTAAAATTTACAAAGATCCATCTCCTTGATAAACAGGCTTGACATTTAGTCTCTATTCCTTTAACAAAACAGAGTTGAAAGTAGTTGAAATCAGCTAGGCTAAGCACAAGCCAAAAAGTGATGATTTCTTTTCAAAAGGTTCTTTTCTTCCTTTTCACAAGGAAATTTCTTTCAATAACTCATCATAGTGGACAAAAGGCAGTTCGAGCTTAATTTTCCCAAAAAGGCATTGCAACTAAACACATAGGTTCATAAATTTACAAGAAGGATTATGGCATGTGTTTCAGGTTCTAGAAAAACATTCAAAACCAATAAAGCATGCCATTGTTACAAATGAAGGCCTGTTCCTTATAAAAATAGGTCAAAGATACCTTGTTGTTGCATTTTGAGTAAAGGGGAAGTTTTTAAAAGAAGTTCCCTTTTGATGGACAGATGATAGTAAAGCCCAGGTGAGTACAACTCAGTTTCACCTCACAATCAAAGAGAAAGGTCATTTGGAGAATGCATCTACAGTCACTATATGGATTTGAGCCAGGTTTCCCTCTAACAAGCAGATATAATCATTAGGAACAGACACTGTCAGTTTAAGTTAAGTTATCTCCCTGCAAGTATGGGAAAAGATGCTTCACAAATCATTGGGTTTTCTTTCCAATAAGAAAAACACTGAGTGATGATCAGCCTTCAAAGTGGTTCTCTCACGGTGAAAACAGGTCACAAGTATAAAGACCTCCAAAAACAGTCATCCACAGTACTTCAAAGAGACCTGGTCGAGTTTGGGTTTGTTTTATTTTGAAAAATCACAAATGATAAGATTGGGTTTTCATTTGTTGTTTCACAACCAACACCTTTTTCAAAAAGGGACTTACAAAAACCCTCACAAAAGTAACCACAAAAGGTAATCGACCTTTTTCAACTTCAAGAGGATAAAAGGACCATTGCAAGCCCATTTGAAATTCTAAAAAACACAGACAACTCCTCTTATCTTTTCACTGGACCAAATAAGAAGTTTTTGAACGAACATTTGTAGAGTTTAAATCTTGGAGACTGTGTGGCGCGCCTGGAAAAGCGCGTGGCACGTTCAGGTGAAATTTTACAAAGGAGTTGTATTTTTGAGCAGCGCGTCTGTAGCGGCATGCGGCGCGCCTGTAGGTGCTGTCACAACTGCCTGAAGGCCGACCCGACACCGTTTCTATTGCGTAGAGCCTTCCCTTTTCAACGTGCCACGCATATGTTAATAGTCCAAACGCCTTCAAAAATTCTTGAAGCTGCTCAACTCTTCAAGCAAAGGCCACCATCGATCTTCAAGGTATTTTTGTGTACCTCCTTGGTATTTTCAAATTTCTAAAAAGGTGATCAATGTTGTGTTTTTCGAAGACTAAATGGTGGTGAAAAAAGTGAAGGTCTTGGTAGGAAATTCAAAGTGATTTGTTAAATTTATTGACAAAGTTTGTTACAGTGGGAGGCTAGTAGAGTTTTCATATTAGTTTCAAGAGGCCTAAAGCTATCCTCAAGACAATGATAAACCATAACCTCTATCAGCAAAATGTAATGGAGAAACAGTGGTAAGGAGGGTTGAATGTTAGGTTTTAAATCCAAGATTGTTGTGGTTATGATTGCCCAACATTGACATAGTGAAGGTGGTGTGTTCATATTGATGTCAAAAGGCTTAAAAAACTGCCTTCAAAACAGTGTTAGAAGGTGAGGCAGTTTTTAAAGAAAAAATACAGTGTTTGAAAAGTGAAACAGTGAGCCTAATTTCAACAACAGCGATCATTGTATGAGTGCTTTGTCATTTCAAAAGTCCTCTCTGTGTGGTAAAAAATCAAAACCAATGCCTCCTTTGATCCGTGAAACAGAGTGTAGTGAATGAAGTTGTTATTTCAATTTGAAGGTGTTTTGTCTAACTGTGTGTGAGAAATAGTGAATACAAGGAGGGTGTTTTTGATTGGGAGGAGTGTTTTGCCTCTGTCTAAATACAAAGGCTCTCTTGTTTTTATCAAAACATAAAGGATCCTTGTAAACTTACCCAGCCACAGTAACAATTTGACTGTGTGCTTGTTATTTTGATAACTTTTTGTTGATTGGCATAGAAAGGGAAACGAGCAGTGTTCTGTAAGGAGAAGAGAGGTGATATTAAAGAGATCATTTCACATAGAATTTGAGGAAATTCGCCTTGGTCAAACAGTGACTAACAAGTAGGACAGAGTTGTGTTTGAAAAAGCATTTCAAAATCCATTTGAGGCAGCTTGGTCTTGCAGAGAGCATTCAAAACAAGATGCCTCCCCGGCAGGATAATCGAAGTGGCTTGCATAAGAGATTTGAGCCTACTTCCACTGAAGAAGTGAATGCCCACCCATCAGTCTTGTTCAATTTCCATGAGGTTGGGTGTTTAGATTTTTGTCAAAAAGTGCAAGAGGTGAAGATTTTTTCTCCTTTGACACATCTTTGTGCTTTGAGGTTTCAAGACAAGCATTTCCAGCTGGTAGGCCTAGACTTCAAATTCTCTCCAAGGTCCATCTCTAAGGCCACTAAAATCCCTTATGTCGGGGAGAAGTGGTTTAAACAAAGCCACCTGAACTCAAAAGAATACAAGCCCTTTCTAAAGCCTGAGCACAGAGACTCATGTCCCTCCATTTTCACTTTCTCTTATCTTTTGACTAGCTACGCCCCCCTCATGAAAATCATCATGAGATACTTCACTTGTGAGGGAAGATTCTCCCAAGTCTATGTCTATCACATTCGACTGCTCATGCATTTCACTAGGGCCAAATTGCTAAATCTTCCTTTCTTCTTACACGAGAGCATTGAGAAAATTGCCTCCACTGTTCAGAAGAAGCATCCTTCACAGCAAACAACCTGCCTCTTCCATCACTCTCTCATCAAAATCATCATTCTTCATCAGCTTGAAAAGAGGGAGGTCTCTTGGGATACTTTCATCACCCATCCGGATTTCTCCACTGTCCCTCCAGTCCATACATCCCCTACACCTCCTACTCACCATCCGTCACCTTCTTCTAGCAGACCTATCCCCAAGAAGCTCAAGTTTACCACAGAGAAAGTAAAAGAGCCTGAAGAGGGAGAAGAGCATGTCCATGATGAGGAGGAAGAGCATGAACAAGAAGAGGGAAATGATGATGAGCAGCAGCAAGGGGATGATGAGGAAGATGATGAAGGGCAGCAGCATGAAGAAAAGCAACACAATGAGGGTGAGCATACTTTTGATGATACACAGCAGACTTTTAATGATACACAACAGACTTATGATGAGGGTGAGCAGACTTATGATGATACACAGCAGCCAAAATATGTTGGACAGGGGCAGCCACAAGGTGCTGAACAGGGGTAGCCACAGCGTGTTACACAGCAGCCGCAGCATGAGGGAAAACAACCTCATAATGATGAACAAAGGCAGCTACAGGATGAGGGACATCGGCCTCATAAAAACGAACAGCAGCCTCCTCAAGATGAACAGCAACCTCAAGAAGAAGAGGGGCAGCATGATAAACATATGCAAAACAGTGAGGAGGAAAGCCCTCAAAGGGAGATGCAAAAAGACAGCCTAGGCATCCATGAAGAGACCCAAGACATTGGCAAAAATGAGGGGCAAAGTGACAGAGGTAAAGAGCCCATGGAGCATGTGCTAGCTGCCTCTCCTAGGCAAGGGGCCATGCTCTCTTCTCCGAAAGTCGCCAAGCCCCGGACAACAAAGAAAATGGTGCCTAGAGTCGTAACTCCAAATGTGACTAGGGCCCTCCGAAACAAGGGAAAATTGCCAAAGAAGCCCATGGTCAAATTGCCCAAGAGGAAGAGTACTAGAAGAGCCACCCAAAGCAAAGGGAAGGGCAAGGAAGAAAGTGGTCATGAACAGAAAAGGGAATTCGACATCATCCAAATCCAAAGTGATGATAGTGATAATGAAGCCTGGATCCTAGAAAATCTCTTGATCCATAGAGAAAGCCAAATTGATGCCTTGAGGGCCGATCTTCATAGAGCTAGGAACTTCAATCAGTTTTTGCAAGTTCAAAACAAGCAGATAAGTGTCCATATGGTTTTTTATGAAAGACGGGCAATCAAATACAAGAAGGAGGCCTCCAAAGCACAAGTGAGGTTGAAAGAACTCATGGGTGAGTTCGATGAAAGTGACGGCGAAGATCAGCTTAGGCGAAAGAGGCCAAGAACCATGGGGCTAAAAAAAGCCCTTAAAAAACAAAAAGAAGAAGAAAATGCCCTTCTGCAATCTACCTCTCTCACTACGTTGTTCGAACAAGAGATAGAGAAAAATCGGGGGGCATGGCTTGAGAGAGTTAATGATCACTTGGAGAAGAAATTAGAGAAGGCAAACAGGGACTTGGACCTTCAACGGAGGATGACGGGGCATTA
>CM076578.1:1727027043-1727132458 GCA_034641835.2 Pinus albicaulis | reverse complement strand
TGTTGAAGCACACACATGGTGTATGAGGAAGATGAGCACACACACAAGAGACTAAACACACAATGAAAGATAAGCGTGAGGCTTTCTTATTTTCCATTATACAAAGATGTACATTTATAGTACAATGGTGTGACTCTTGGTTTCATATTCCAAGGTCACTTGGACTCCATTGTGACTTTTCGCATTCCACACCTACCCCATGTAGGATTAGAGCCTAATAGGTTGAATTCTTTAATCATTTTTATAACGCAAAGGAGATACAATTCTTGAAAAATCACGGCACAAATCTGCTACAAAATTAATCGTAGAAAAGATTGCAAGCTTTCTTGTTGTGAGGTAATGGTGTCCCATTTTGATTCTATCGGAATCAATATGAATTTCAGATTTTGATACTATGAATCCAAGAAGTTTTCCTTCACTTAATGCAAATTGGGATAAGTGAAATTCCATCACACCTTTATTGAATTGGAAGTACCTTCAAACTCTAAGATGATTACATCGTTTGGAATATCTGATTATATCATCCAAGTAAATTACCAGTTATTAACTAATCATAATGTGTATCCATGGCTCTCACGAATGTACTTTTGACATGATCAGACCAAAAGGCATCTTTTGATATGCATAAGTGCCCCATTTGGTTCTGAATGTAGTTTTCAATTGATCATCAGGATGGACTAACACTTGATTATATCCAGAGAAACCATCTAAGAAAGACATTAATTCTTATCCTACAACTGCCTGTAATATTTTCTCCATGGAAGGCAAAGGAAAATTATCTTTTTGGCAGGCTTTATTAAGGTTTCGAAAGTCAATGCAAATTATAATGTCTTTGTTCTTCCTTATAACAGGAACCATATTGGAAACCCATTTAGAATGTCGAACGGGAAAAATAATCTTGGCTTTCAATAACTTGTTAAGTTCAGATTTGATTTGGTTTTCTAGATTGGGGTGGATCTTTCTCAACTTCTGTTGGACAGGTTTTTCATCATTGATCATTGGGATAGTATGTTGGATGATATAAGTGTCATAAGTTTTGAGTTCATCGTAGTTCCAAGAAAAGACACTTTTATATTGTTTCAAAAGACGAACATACGCTAATTTTTATTCAGGAGCTAGGCCAAGGCCTAGGTTGATATTCTGTGGTTTGGCATCAGTTCCTAGATTTACTAATTCATAATTCAAAGTTGAACTTTGCAGTTTTGAATTGGTAGATCTTTTAAATCGATCTTTCAAATCATAAAGGTCTTCTAACTTGACTACTGACTTTGGCATAGCATTATTGGTGCTATCTTGGAGCAATTGTCTGTCATGTTGGTCTTCATCAATTATCTGATTGGTGTAAGATCCTTCAGATGTGAGAAAGTTTACAATATCAGGATCATCATTGAAAATCCTCCAATTGGTAATGTTATTAGGAATCGAGGGTCTAAAGATTAATTCAATTGAAAATCGATCAAGACTAAAATCTTCTGCAGGAATGAGCTTGGAAGCTACGTTAGCTAGGAGGTTTGAATTAGCATTCTGAATTCTGGGAATTGATGAAATATTAAATGCTATAAAATGCTCAGTCAGATCTTGAACTAAAGATTGATAATGCTTCAAATGACCTGATAAACAATGTATAGAATTGCGTACATGTTTGATTACAATTTCAGAATCTCCGAAAACTTGTAGATATTTGATATCTAATCCGATTGCTTTGTATAGTCCTTGGACTAAAGCTTCGCATTCTGCGGTGTTATTAGTGCAATCAAACTCAAGTCTACAAGTCAACATAATTTTGTTTCCCTCTGGACTAACCAATACACATCCTGCTCCTGCTCCTTCATTAGATTTAGAACCATCAAAAAATAATTTCCAAAATAAAGATTTATTTACAGGAGTATCTACAAAATTAATACATTTAGAACTATCTGTTTGGGAAAAAAATTCTATTTGAGATAAAACAGAATGTTCTAAATAAGGTGAAGTATGAGCATTAAAATTTCCTAAGAAAGAATCAACTGAATAATTGCCAATGATATTACTGCTGTATGCAACTGGTTCATTCTCTCCTTCCAATTCTGTTACTATGTATTTCTGATGTTTTTCTCGTTCAACCTTTATCTGATTTGGTTTACCATTGTAAGGAAGCCACATATGTGACCAATCAGTTGCAAAATATCCATGAAGTTTTTCTTACCAATCTCTGCTAAGAATTAAGCCATAAAATTCTGGAATATCTGCAACTAAAATATCAATAACTTGACATAACTTTGGATTCGATGATAGCCTTATGGTAACCTGATTTAATTCGCCAATCACTTCCACTTGCGATCGATCTAACCGAACTATGCGCACATCAGATTTTTGCGGTTGAATGTTCAGCTTTGCACATATTGATTTTGGTAGAATATTAGACGAAGCTCCAGAATCCACTAAACAATTATGAAATTTTTTATTGAAAACTTCATAAGTAAGAAGAAATGGAGGAGTATGAGATCTTGACCTTCCTCCAATTAAAGCGATATTTTCTAGATCAACTTTACTGATCACATTAGCTGGAGGTCTTCCCATCTCGTTGGAAGCTTGAGAAATCACAGGATCAGGCAAAGGTTTTTCTGGTACAACATGTAATTCTTTCAAAAGTACCTTTTGTTGGTGTTTTAACTTTCTCAATTCATAAAAAGTGATGTTATCCCTAGTCTTCTTCATGTATTCTATGATATTATACTCCATTTCATCTGGGACAATCAGTGTTCTCGATGGAGTTTATCAATCTATCTGGACTGGGCTAGTTTCAATTGCTTTAGATGTCGTTTTCTTGGGTGCAACTTTATCTTTATTAAATGAGCTTGCGCTCTTTGACTTAGGAGTAGATTGAGGAGGATCAAGTTGATTTCTACTTCGAGTGCTAACCGGGGATGCTTCTTGATCTTCCTCATCTGGGAGGATGAAATCCCACATACCTTGTACTTCTACAACTTCTTCTTCATCAGTAGTTTCCTCAATAGCAGTTTCCTCTTCTTCTTCTTCCGTTTCAGCATTAGTAATGGCATTTGGTGGCTTTGAATCAATTGAAGGGTTTCTTCTAAAAGGCTTGAAAGATTTTTTAGAAGATGTTTCTGCCACTTGTTTCTTAATGTCAACCATTTCGTTAGACATGGTTTTCAAAACTTTTTGCATTCCTTCTAAATCAAATGGATCTTTTGATTGCTTTTTCTTGGGATCTTCCTTAAAAGTGACTTTCTTGGATTTTCGTTCTTCTATCGCATTTTTCTTGTCTAAAGCAATGATACGTTTTTCTACCACTATTGCCTCCTTCATGTTTTCTGCTAAAGTTGTTTTGTTAGCCCTATCAACGAAGATTGCTATGTTTGATGGTAGAGCAGAAATGTACCATTCACTTCGCACTTCTTCACTAGGCTTGGAGGCAGTAGGAATTTTGTTTAAAAATTTATTGAAACGTGAATTAAAATCCTTGACAAGTTCTTTTGAGTCAGCTCTAAGATTAGATAGATCATTGATCAATGTCGCTGTAGACCTGTCATCACCAAATTTAGTCAAAAATTGATCTTGAAAGATATCCCAAGTAGTGATAGATCCAGATGGTAATGAAAAATACCATGATCCAGCTGCTCCTTGTAGAGTATAAGGGAAAATTCGGACAACAACATCTTCATTAATAACTCCATTGAGATTTATAGATAGCATAAAATTGTTTATATGTTCTTCTGCTAACATGCCTGCTTCAGGATTAAACTTAGGCAGCCATTTTTCAGGATGGGCTGGTAATTGACTCAAGGGAGCAGGCATTAAGACTTCCCCTGGATTATTCCATGGCATTTGGGCCATCGCTAAACTACTAACAGAGGAAAGTGTAGAAAATGATGTCTGTGATTGGGAAGATGAAGATATTATAATTATAGATGATTGAGAAGGTGATGTGGAAGTTCTAGTGGAATGAGGGACAATAGTCTGAAGTGGAGGGGTGGACGGTTGACTTCGTGGTGAAGAGGTTGAGATGGATGATGATGAGGAAAGATTCTCGCTGTCAGACCCTTTAGGTGATTTCCTAGCTCTCTTCCTTGTAGGTAGAGGTAACTCGGTTGGCTGAATGCCAAGTTTTTCACTCTGTAATCTGGTAAGAGGATGAGCAGGATTATATTGCGAAGTTACACTGCCTTGAGATTTATCAGATCTTTGAGGTGATATTGAGAATCACTGAATTTTATGAATCAAATATTCAACTTCAGGAGGTTCAATAGAAAATTCTTCTGAAAAGTCAGGGTTTGTAGCAGTGTCTGTTGCTCTTGCGACTTCTGGCTCTAGATTTACAATTTCTGAGTGCGATGGAGAAGTCGGGGGAGATGGTGAGGGTGATTTACTCTCAGAATGGTATTTAGATTTAGATTTACTTGCCATTCATAGTTCGTGGCCCTCCTTCTAGCACCAAATATGTTGAAGCCCCGAAAATCGGGTCTACAACAAGGGGGATACCCACCCGGTCCGGACCTTGGTTAGCAGCTCCTTTTCCGTTTGGTGTAGTGGGTCCGACTGGGGATAATGGGACCAATTTCCCAATATGTGTGTGTGTGTTGAGAATAGATATTTCCTTTCTAAAAAGGTTCCTAAGTGAAATGCTTTTATTCTATTTCTAATCTAATCATATGCAAATTGTATTCTAATTTAAACAAAAATATCTAATTCTAAACTAACCCGGGATGTAATCTTTCTATTTATGCGATCTAAAATGATTTCAAATAACAATTGATAATAAAGATCATTCAACTGTTATAAGAAAAGAATTCAATAAAGATAAACCACTTCATATAAAAAGTTAGATGAAATAGTTGTGAAAAACATATCGCATAATAAGCTATTCATACATTAAGCATAAATAAATAGCTATCACCGTACAAAAGTGCCAAATGATAACTTAAGCATTCAAGCATCAATATATAAATAACTGAATATAAATATCACTTTTAACACAAAAGCAGAAATAGTTAAGAGATAAAAGTACCATTTATAATTGGTTCTACTCATGAGCTAGAAGTAATAATGACTTATATCTTCTTAATCCAACATCTACTAAGAGTACAGAAATGCAACATCAGTAGCAGATATTAGACACAGATATCAATAAATCTCATTCCATTCATTCATCAAAACCTCCTCTGAGGGTGCAGAAGTGCATGTTCTGAGGACAAGTTTTTGACAAATTTCAGGACCCTTCTCTAAATGCATGAGAAGGGTTTAAATACTACTAACTAAATATAATTATAGTTTATTACAAAAATTTTAGGATTCGGTTTAAATGACCATCCTTTTTCTAGGCAAAAATAAAGT
This sequence comes from Pinus albicaulis, assembly GCA_034641835.2. Taxonomy (NCBI): domain Eukaryota; kingdom Viridiplantae; phylum Streptophyta; class Pinopsida; order Pinales; family Pinaceae; genus Pinus; species Pinus albicaulis. The sequence continues at coordinate 1,727,127,124 of CM076578.1, read as the reverse complement.
AAAACTAACACTAAATCTAAAACTAAAATTAACAACTAACTAGTTATGAACTTGGTCTTTGAATTTACAAGCATCCAGCATTGATTTGAGAAGAGGAGGCTGGCCGACTTCAGATTTTAATTGTCCCGAAAAAATGGAATCAACAAGTGTTGGCGTGATCTTCTCAGCAGAATTAATGATGCAATTAAGAGTACTGCATTGACTGTGTGGTTTTACTAGACAAGTCCAGTAAGAGTCCCAATTTAACTTTGTCAATCCTTGAATTGATTTTTCCTTCTCTTCAGCTTTCTGTTTCCACTCTGTTTGCAATTGTTGTACTTGTGGTAGGTATCCTGGAATGGTTTCTGAAATCAAATTAACCTTGTGAAAATTTTCATTTACACAATCAGTAATATTGCTTGCTGCTATAGCTGCTTCCACTACTGCTTTTTCTGCTTCTCTGATCTGTGCATCTCATTTATTGAAGAGAAATTCTTTATGACTGTCATTGATGATTGGTGCTCCTGCTCTTTTTCCTTCCTCTATCTTTTGCCATGCCAAATAATTAGTAACTCTTTCATTAGTTAAATCATAATCATGTCGTAATTCTACGACATGATTAGTGATTTTATCACTTTCTTGACAAAAAGAGTTCCACTGTGAAATCTTTTGGCATAATATATCTTGTTGTTGTAGCAGTTGATTATTCAAAGAAATAGACTCTGAGATAAACTCTGTAAGCTTGGGGTCATCTTTATGCATTTCTTGGATATTCTGTATTTGTTTCTCTTTTTCGGCCAAGCTTTTCTGATATCCGATCTGCATTTGCTGAAACTCTTGCTGTAGTTTTTCAAATTGTATCTGTGCTTCACTGTTAGCATGAGCTTGTTGTAATTGTTGTTGCAGAACTTGTATTTGGTCTTCTTTTTCATTCAATAATAGCCGTACCTCAGATGCTTTATCAATAGTTGCGGAGGCATAAGCTCCTGTAATCTGAGATAATTTAGTAAGATTTTCAGTCGGATCCGTAGTAGGATCTTTCCATAAAACATCCAATTGTTCTGCATCAGTAGAGAGCACACTTTCTAATTTTCTCTTCTTTCTTTGCTTCCTTACTACTGCTTTATGTTGTGGGCTATAGAATATATCTAGAGGAGGAATTTCCTCTATTTTAAGTACAAGCTCAGAGGAAGGAGTAATGGGTATATGTTCTTTTTCTGTGACATTGCCACTTATTTCTGTAATCAAACCTTTTGCTGTCTGTACAGGAGTTTGTATGTTCTGTCCTTCAACATTAATCAAATCATTAAATGTTTCTCATTCTTTATCTAACTGAGTGCTGATGGATGGTTGCTGTACATTAAGAGGTGGAAGATTCAACTGTGGAGTGGTTGAAGTCTGTTGTTGTGAAAGCTCTTTTGATTGAGCTGTATCCTTCACTTTTATCATTATTAGATTTTTTAGAATGTTCAGGAGTTTCTTTGCCAGACTTTGACTTAGACCTTTCTGTATCTGAGCTGCCACTGAGACTGACACTAGGAGTTGGTTCCCTTGCGGGTTCCAAGCGAAAATTATCCAAAGGAATAGTGGTCAATCTTCTTTCTCTGTATACTTTAAACTCTTGAAATTCTTCTGGGGAGAACCGTGTTTGAGCTAAATGCAAAATTTCTTTAAATGAACATTTTTCTTGAAACATATCATCAAAAAGATCTTCTTCTCTAGAAAATACTCTTACTTTGACTGCAGTGGTGAAATTCTTAGCGACGTCATATGGGTCGAATAGCCTTTTCGGAAACTTAAACAATTGTAAACATGTAATATTGTTTACTTCCTTAAACGCATGACCAACATCAAATAATGAAAATGCTCCGCAGGAAACAGGAAATTGTGGCCAGATGGCCTTCTTTTTATCCTTTAATTCTTTTGTCAAACCTCCCTCTCCACAGGTTTGATATGCAATTTCTCGAGCTATGAGTTTATCCGGAACATACAAGGGTAAAACATGAGGGGAAGCAAAGCTTCCAAAAACCCTCACATAGGTAAATAAATCTTCTCCAAACCATCTTGCAACAGGGAGAATGTCCACTTCTGCTTCAGGGGAGAACCTTGGAGCATCCTTATTATACAATACTCTGTACAGTGGCAACATTATGCCATGGCAAATTTTGTAAAAATGAGAAACGAACTTTGATTCCCACAACTCTTTGTGATAGACATGAATGGACAAGAGATCATGAATTTTCCATTGCCAACCCATTAAAGGGAACTTAGAAACAAAGCATATTGAATCCATAACATAAGCAGATAGATAAAAATGAGGATAAATCCTCTGAGAAACAGTCCATTTAGACCGGTAATTGAAAATAGTTGTGGCTAAATTATCAGACAATATTTTAGTCCAGTCCACAATGGTAGCGTTAACAGCAACATTCAATAAGGGAAGCCATTCAGGCAAAAACTTATTAATGTCAGGCTTTCCAAAAAGCCTACATAACATAGCAGCAGCAAAACAATATGGAGAAGTGAGTGAACCAATATTGTACATACCGTGTTTATCTTTCTTCAGTGGTTCATCTCTTCTGGACCATTCTTTGGTGCATTCCGCTAAGTTTGCATTTTCCTTGGCAAACTTCTCCATAAATTGTTTGTTGTAAGTTGCCTGAGGCTCTGGTAAATGATACATAAGCCTCAAATTTTCTGGAGTAAAAGACCCAATGAGCTCTTGATCTTGATTTTTAAACTATCTGTCCGTAATATCAGTGCTATCCAGCACCCATTTCATCATGTTTGTATATGGAATAATTCTAGGTCTTGCTGCTATCCGATGCAAAAATGAAGCAGCCAGCTCCGTAAGAGATGTTTCAGAAGAATTACTTGAGCCCGCAGTAGTCACAACATCCATTACTCTTGGGTTTTCTTCTTCAAGCAAATTAAACATACCTTCCCAAGTGGTGATACCAGCATCCATGTTGCAAGCAGTGTCTACGTATAAGGAAGTCATCTCTTTACTTTCAGAACTCGGAGCCTTCTCTTTCCTTCCCATAATGCTCTGAATATCGCTTTGTACAGTCTTCTGTTCTTCGCGCCTGCAGTTTTACGAATTAATTGAGAATAATGATATGAGAAAGGTCATGGGATAGTTTTAAATGTTGAAGGCGTATGAAATATATTACTTTAACGTGAAATAACCTTTCAATAAATAAAAAAATCATTTTTCATTAATAATTGACAATCCATTCATTAACTTGACATTAAAGCACATAACGGGTCTCGATTTACGGAAAGATTTTCTTCGTACAACGAGCTTTAAGAATCTGCGATAATGCGATCTGCGATTTGCTTTGTAATATCGCAAAATCGCAATATCGCAGATCGCAATATCCGCAAATCGAAATCATCGCAACTATCGCAGATCGCAAACTCGTAACATCGCAATATCGCAATTTCCGTAACATCGCGAAATCACAATATCGCAAAATATAACATATGAAAAATATTCGTTAATATATTTTCTGCGATATGCGATTTGCGATAAATATTTTAATGCATAGTTTTTTGGATCGTGCTTATCGCAATTTAGAAGATTCTGCTTTGCAAAATATATCTTGTACTTTTTTGCGATGGATGCGATATTTTCTTCAAAGAAAAGGTTTTATTCTAATCTATCATAAACTTAAGTCTATTTTAAATATTTTTCAAGGAATTTTCTTAAGTTAATGATAGTAAGTTTTATTGAAAAAGAAAACAAGCACTAATTAATTTTTTGGATTTTTAAACTAAGGGTCCCCACTTATTTAGTATTATTACTAATACTAAATAAGAAGGGGGGTTGTTGCTGGCTACAACAGTTCCACATGCTCAAAACAGAACCAAAGAGGGAAGCAGGGATGAAAAACAAATTGGGTATCCTAGCCCCATTTTTCCTAGTTTTCATTTTATGCAAAATAATATTTGTGTGCAGCTTGTCTTTCATGCCACAAATACATGACAAATCAGAATGTCTAACCCTGATTTGATCATTTTTCAATTTCATGTTTTAGATTAGAGAACAAAATCCTGTCAAACGGCTTAACCTTGACAGTTGATCTAGCATAGGTAGAGTAATGAAGGAGTTCATCAGCTTAATCTGAACCCCTGGCAGATATAAATGTAGAACTAGATAGGTTCATTTTTCAAAAATATATATATATATATATATATATATATATATATTGTCAAAAGGTTGCTAGTCCAAATGCACCCAAAGGAAGAAAAAATGTTAGGAAAGATAGTGGGGTAGGTAGAAATATCATTGATGCTAATCACGCTGTCAATTTTCAGAAATAGCATCAAGGAAGAATGAAATTTGCGCCAATGGATAAGGCACTGGTCTTCATAAGCCAAAGATCTGAAATTCTTGACACCTCCTAAAAAGGAGCTACCCTCCCCAAATGGAGCCACTATTAGTCATCAGTATTTTTCATTTTTTGGTGATGACTAATTGTAACAGCCAAGTTTTCTAGTAGCTGATCTAAAAAATTGTCAAATTTGCCAGCTGGAAAACACTCATAAACATTTTTGCCCACCTACCTTTTCAATCCGCCCATGACGAGATGAACCCTCATTATCAAGCCCTATCTAGCCTCAGCCATACTAGCTTGTCCATCAGCTCCAAAGAAAACAATCCAAATCTGTCAAAAGAAGTCTCCCCTAAGTTAGGTAGTGGCACTTTAGGCATTTCTCCCTTGGAAAACTATGCTAAAAGCCAAAGAGCCTCTATCTGCTACAGACCAATGATAACAGACCTTCCCATCCTACAAATAAAGTTGGTTACACCCTTAAGTCGCGCCACTAACAAGCCCTAAAGTCTCAGCAATGCACATGCCCTAGGTCAAAACTGATATTAGGTGGTTTTACAGTGTTTCAATGGATCTTTCAAACAGTAGAAGTGTACCAGCATCCCAGAAGACAGTATTTGGATCAACATGAGAAGACAACTACTTCTCATGTGATTTTGAGCCTGGGATGCAGCTACAGGGCAGAGAGTTGTTTCATTAAGCTCCTGCGATCACAGTCACAGGTTAGTAAATTATGAATGACAACAAGTGCTTTGCAAAAACTAGCCAAACTGCTTGTGATGTCCAAAGAGGCACAGAGATATTTGAAAAGAAAAATTACATGTCTCAGAGAAGTGCCCATCTTGACTATTATCAATTTTCCATTTTTCATTTGCTCAAGCATGAAAAGGCAGTGAAAGGAAAAATAACACTGTTGAAAGCTGATGAAATGGCATCACTGAGAAAACCTCATTCATTTTATAAGCAGAGGGTTAAACACTGAGAAGACCTCCTTCACTATAAGCAGAGGGCCAGGGATAAAGTTTTCTTTTAAGTTTTTCACTAACTGTAAAGACAAATTTTAGGTACAGTGGAAGACAATTGAAGGTTTCTGAATAAAAATGATGTTAAAGGCAGAGGCAAAGAAGTGGTGCTGTTAAAAATTGTTTACATGAGTTTCACTGTTATTAAATTACAATGTGAAGCTAATTGGTTTGATCATCAATGAAGAAATATTATTCAGCAAATGGCCAAAAGAGTCAAACAGTCTTGGTATCAAACTAACTTTTGCCATCATATATAAAGGAAACCACTATCAGTATGTTCATCAAACATTCTTCATTTGGTTGAGATAGAGGTTGAAAGGAAACCAGGCATTTGTCAAAGTAGGCCTCCTTCATCTATAAGCAGAGGGCCAGGGCAGTGATTGATTTTAAGATTTTCTCTAACTGAGAGACAAGTTTTAAGAACAATAGTAGATAGTTGAAGGCTTCTGAACAGAGAAATGATGTTAAAAACAAAGGGAAAGCATGAGTACTATAATTATCAAAGACGATGACTTATCTCCTATCAGAGATTTCTTTCAAAGGCAGTCTGGAGCCAAAAATGAACAAAACTTGCTGAGGGATATAAATTCCTTAAAAGTTACAAAGATCCATTTACTCGATAAACAGGCTTGACATTTAGTCTCTGTTCCTTTAACAAAACAGAGTTGAAAGTAGTTTAAATCAGCTGGGTCAAGCGCAGGCCAAAAAAGTGATGATTGTTTTTCAAAAAGTTATGTTCTTCCTGTTCATAAGGAATTTTCTTTCAATAACTCATCATAGTGGACAAGGCAGCAATTTGAGCTTATTTTTCCCAAAGAGGCATTGCAACTAAACACATAGGTTCATAAATGTGCAAGAAATATTATGGCATGTGTTTCAGGTTCTAGAAAAACATTCAAAACCAATAAAGCATGCCATTGTTACAAATGAAGGCCTGTTCCTTATAAAAATAGGTCAAAGATACCTTGTTGTTGCATTTTGAGTAAAGGGGAAGTTTTTAAAAGAAGTTCCCTTTTGATGGACAGATGATAGTAAAGCCCAGGTGAGTACAACTCAGTTTCACCTCACAATCAAAGAGAAAGGTCATTTGGAGAATGCATCTACAGTCACTATATGGATTTGAGCCAGGTTTCCCTCTAACAAGCAGATATAATCATTAGGAACAGACACTGTCAGTTTAAGTTAAGTTATCTCCCTGCAAGTATGGGAAAAGATGCTTCACAAATCATTGGGTTTTCTTTCCAATAAGAAAAACACTGAGTGATGATCAGCCTTCAAAGTGGTTCTCTCACGGTGAAAACAGGTCACAAGTATAAAGACCTCCAAAAACAGTCATCCACAGTACTTCAAAGAGACCTGGTCGAGTTTGGGTTTGTTTTATTTTGAAAAATCACAAATGATAAGATTGGGTTTTCATTTGTTGTTTCACAACCAACACCTTTTTCAAAAAGGGACTTACAAAAACCCTCACAAAAGTAACCACAAAAGGTAATCGACCTTTTTCAACTTCAAGAGGATAAAAGGACCATTGCAAGCCCATTTGAAATTCTAAAAAACACAGACAACTCCTCTTATCTTTTCACTGGACCAAATAAGAAGTTTTTGAACGAACATTTGTAGAGTTTAAATCTTGGAGACTGTGTGGCGCGCCTGGAAAAGCGCGTGGCACGTTCAGGTGAAATTTTACAAAGGAGTTGTATTTTTGAGCAGCGCGTCTGTAGCGGCATGCGGCGCGCCTGTAGGTGCTGTCACAACTGCCTGAAGGCCGACCCGACACCGTTTCTATTGCGTAGAGCCTTCCCTTTTCAACGTGCCACGCATATGTTAATAGTCCAAACGCCTTCAAAAATTCTTGAAGCTGCTCAACTCTTCAAGCAAAGGCCACCATCGATCTTCAAGGTATTTTTGTGTACCTCCTTGGTATTTTCAAATTTCTAAAAAGGTGATCAATGTTGTGTTTTTCGAAGACTAAATGGTGGTGAAAAAAGTGAAGGTCTTGGTAGGAAATTCAAAGTGATTTGTTAAATTTATTGACAAAGTTTGTTACAGTGGGAGGCTAGTAGAAACAGTGGTAAGGAGGGTTGAATGTTAGGTTTTAAATCCAAGATTGTTGTGGTTATGATTGCCCAACATTGACATAGTGAAGGTGGTGTGTTCATATTGATGTCAAAAGGCTTAAAAAACTGCCTTCAAAACAGTGTTAGAAGGTGAGGCAGTTTTTAAAGAAAAAATACAGTGTTTGAAAAGTGAAACAGTGAGCCTAATTTCAACAACAGCGATCATTGTATGAGTGCTTTGTCATTTCAAAAGTCCTCTCTGTGTGGTAAAAAATCAAAACCAATGCCTCCTTTGATCCGTGAAACAGAGTGTAGTGAATGAAGTTGTTATTTCAATTTGAAGGTGTTTTGTCTAACTGTGTGTGAGAAATAGTGAATACAAGGAGGGTGTTTTTGATTGGGAGGAGTGTTTTGCCTCTGTCTAAATACAAAGGCTCTCTTGTTTTTATCAAAACATAAAGGATCCTTGTAAACTTACCCAGCCACAGTAACAATTTGACTGTGTGCTTGTTATTTTGATAACTTTTTGTTGATTGGCATAGAAAGGGAAACGAGCAGTGTTCTGTAAGGAGAAGAGAGGTGATATTAAAGAGATCATTTCACATAGAATTTGAGGAAATTCGCCTTGGTCAAACAGTGACTAACAAGTAGGACAGAGTTGTGTTTGAAAAAGCATTTCAAAATCCATTTGAGGCAGCTTGGTCTTGCAGAGAGCATTCAAAACAAGATGCCTCCCCGGCAGGATAATCGAAGTGGCTTGCATAAGAGATTTGAGCCTACTTCCACTGAAGAAGTGAATGCCCACCCATCAGTCTTGTTCAATTTCCATGAGGTTGGGTGTTTAGATTTTTGTCAAAAAGTGCAAGAGGTGAAGATTTTTTCTCCTTTGACACATCTTTGTGCTTTGAGGTTTCAAGACAAGCATTTCCAGCTGGTAGGCCTAGACTTCAAATTCTCTCCAAGGTCCATCTCTAAGGCCACTAAAATCCCTTATGTCGGGGAGAAGTGGTTTAAACAAAGCCACCTGAACTCAAAAGAATACAAGCCCTTTCTAAAGCCTGAGCACAGAGACTCATGTCCCTCCATTTTCACTTTCTCTTATCTTTTGACTAGCTACGCCCCCCTCATGAAAATCATCATGAGATACTTCACTTGTGAGGGAAGATTCTCCCAAGTCTATGTCTATCACATTCGACTGCTCATGCATTTCACTAGGGCCAAATTGCTAAATCTTCCTTTCTTCTTACACGAGAGCATTGAGAAAATTGCCTCCACTGTTCAGAAGAAGCATCCTTCACAGCAAACAACCTGCCTCTTCCATCACTCTCTCATCAAAATCATCATTCTTCATCAGCTTGAAAAGAGGGAGGTCTCTTGGGATACTTTCATCACCCATCCGGATTTCTCCACTGTCCCTCCAGTCCATACATCCCCTACACCTCCTACTCACCATCCGTCACCTTCTTCTAGCAGACCTATCCCCAAGAAGCTCAAGTTTACCACAGAGAAAGTAAAAGAGCCTGAAGAGGGAGAAGAGCATGTCCATGATGAGGAGGAAGAGCATGAACAAGAAGAGGGAAATGATGATGAGCAGCAGCAAGGGGATGATGAGGAAGATGATGAAGGGCAGCAGCATGAAGAAAAGCAACACAATGAGGGTGAGCATACTTTTGATGATACACAGCAGACTTTTAATGATACACAACAGACTTATGATGAGGGTGAGCAGACTTATGATGATACACAGCAGCCAAAATATGTTGGACAGGGGCAGCCACAAGGTGCTGAACAGGGGTAGCCACAGCGTGTTACACAGCAGCCGCAGCATGAGGGAAAACAACCTCATAATGATGAACAAAGGCAGCTACAGGATGAGGGACATCGGCCTCATAAAAACGAACAGCAGCCTCCTCAAGATGAACAGCAACCTCAAGAAGAAGAGGGGCAGCATGATAAACATATGCAAAACAGTGAGGAGGAAAGCCCTCAAAGGGAGATGCAAAAAGACAGCCTAGGCATCCATGAAGAGACCCAAGACATTGGCAAAAATGAGGGGCAAAGTGACAGAGGTAAAGAGCCCATGGAGCATGTGCTAGCTGCCTCTCCTAGGCAAGGGGCCATGCTCTCTTCTCCGAAAGTCGCCAAGCCCCGGACAACAAAGAAAATGGTGCCTAGAGTCGTAACTCCAAATGTGACTAGGGCCCTCCGAAACAAGGGAAAATTGCCAAAGAAGCCCATGGTCAAATTGCCCAAGAGGAAGAGTACTAGAAGAGCCACCCAAAGCAAAGGGAAGGGCAAGGAAGAAAGTGGTCATGAACAGAAAAGGGAATTCGACATCATCCAAATCCAAAGTGATGATAGTGATAATGAAGCCTGGATCCTAGAAAATCTCTTGATCCATAGAGAAAGCCAAATTGATGCCTTGAAGGCTAATCTTCATAGAGCTAGGAACTTCAATCAATTTTTGCAAATTCAAAACAAGTAGATGAGTGTCCATATGGCGGTATATGAGACACGGGCCATCAAATACAAAAAAGAGGACTCTAAAGCACAAGTGAGATTGGAAGAACTCATGGGTGAGTTCGATGAAAACGAATATGAAGATCATCCCAGGAGAAAGAGGCCAAGAACCATGGGGGTCAAAAGAGCTCTTGAGAAGCAAAAGGAAGAAGAAAATGCCCTTCTCCAATCTACCCCTCACGCCGTTGTTCGTGTTGGGAAAAATACTGAGAGGGGGGGGTGAATTAGTATTTACTGCATATTCAAAAATTTTTCTTTTTCATTTCTTAAAACCCATACGCTACTTTCCTTTAGTAAACTCGTGTATATACACGGATATCCTTCATACAACTCGCGTATTAGCAAAGATCTAAATATGCAGATATTATTAACTTAGTTCTTTTGCACTATTCAATCATCTGATATTAAGTTAACAGAAAACATGTGCAGTAACAACAGAATAAACCATCACACAAAGCATCACACATGAACACCAGGATTTTTAGGTGGAAACCCAAGTCGGGAGAAAACCACCGCTGCAGTTGCTCGGCCTTCAATATTTTATTATAGAGAAAACATATTACAACATATGTGCTGGCGCAGACTTGACCAGCACGCAGGCACCCACCTGCGCTCGTTTACCAGCCTCTCCCGGAAGGGAGCTCCAACCCCCTGACTCGTTTACCAGCCTCTCCTGGAAGGGAGCTACGACCCCCCGATCTCGTTTACCAGCCTCACCTGGAAGGGAGCTACGACCCCCGATCTCGTTTACCAGCCTCACCTGGAAGGGAGCTACGACCCCCTGACTGAAGGCTACAACCCTCAGCACCACCTTGGACCACGTTTCATCAATTTTCACACCGGATCCAACAACTTCAATAGAACACCACTTGCAGGCCACATTTCATCATATTTTCAAACTGGACCCTTTCCATACTTTTAAGCACAGTCAACCATGAAACAAATACATATAACTCACTGACAGATATCAGTAAACCAGCAGAACAGATCAGACATTTCTTACCACAGACTTCAACAAACCCTAGTTTGCATACGCGCTTTCCTTTCACTGATGTCGCGTATATACGCGCTTCCGTTCACATAAACCAGCGTATACTTCTGTACATATTACAGATCCAATTTCATTGCGCATACGCGCTTTCTCTTCAGCGAAGCCGCGTATATACGCGCTTCCTCTGCGACGAACTAGCGTATGGATCTTCAACCATTACAGAGCTGTATACTTCTTCAGATCAGATATTCAGTTCAGATTCAACCCTTTACTTCAGACAGATGTTCGCCTCATCACAGATCTAATCACTCCATAAACAGATCTAGTAGATACAAATACATTTCAGATCTAGATCCCCTTCTTCATCATTTTCTTCATTGGTGCATCATAGATTCAGATCTATCATCAAGCCTTTACCCTTTCCATACAGATATACTTCACAGAGAAGTATTCATTCAAGCTCAGACATCTTGCACCCAGACTCATATCATTTGCACAATGAATTTCTTCTCTTTATATAGGTTTACCCTTTTTTCAATACCATGAGCCAAAACAATATTACTTCCGATGGTATTCCTGGACGGGGTCATTTAGACGAATCATTACCCAATACAATGGGTCAATACCATGGTGGTTACCCCTGGTTTTGCACTTTATGAGCGCTTTTACCCATACGCGACTTGGCACGTTCTTTTCCGCGTGCATACGCGACTTCTTCTAGGCAAATCCGCATATGCCTTGAGACATACTCTTTTCATCATAGATCTGTCACATGCTGAATTCATTTCTTCATTGTCTTCTGTACTTCACTGTAGATACATCAGATTTAGTTCATCAAGACATGTTCTATCAAGCACAACTTCATCAAGTAAGTTGCCATCATCTTCATCAAGAGGGTTGCCATTCAAGGACAACACCAAACATCATTTCATATCAGATTTACATCATTTACCAAGTCCATCAAGTCAAGAATAACTTCATCAGGTGTATTGCCATCAAGGACAACACATGCCAACAATCTCATGCCTTCATCTTCATTCAGTGGGTTGCCATCAAGGACAACACTCTGCATCATATTGCCAACAAATACTGAATACAGATAGAGAACAATCGGGAGGCATGGCTTGAGAGAGTTAATGATCACTTGGAGAAAGAAATTAGAGAAGGCAAATAGGGACTTGGACCTTCAACGGAGGATGGCGGGGCATTATAAAAAGCTCAATCGGCTTGTCCGACAGAAGTTGAAGGCTGCTCAAGAAAAACTCAAGGAGGCCAAAGGGAAGTGCCCGGCACAAAAATTGAGGAAAGACGCCTCAAGACTCCAAATCTTGGCCTCTGCTTCACAACATGTTTCTGAAAACCCTTGAGGGTCATGCTCACCAAGTTTGGGAGAAATTTGACATATTTTGGTTTTTTGTTATTTTTGGGTTTTTGGCCAAAACTCATGGGCATCGCCATTTCAATTTGGGGCATCATCAAAGGAAGAAAATGGTATCATTAGATGTCATAATTTTAGGAGCACATACTCAGCGATTTTCAGAACATTTGAAAATCATTTGCTCCCCCAAAATGGCGAAAAATGCTCACTTTTTCTACACTCTGTCCGGTTTATCAACAAGGCTTATTTTTTGGTTTTTTACACACAAGGATGTTTTTGGAGGACTTCCAGTGGTCCATTGGGAGAAAAGTAAACATTTTCAGAAAGTAAACACTCATAGCTTTGCAACGAGCTATCATGAGTCTCATTTCGACATCGGGAAGGCTTTCAAAAGTTGCCGGCAAGTCAAGGGACCTTTTGCTGATATATTTTTTGTAGAAATTTGAATAGCTTATATATTATTCACTGAGATTCTCCTGATCACACACTATTTTAGCTTCATGCATAATACATAATCTCTTCTACCATTGATCATTAATTGTGGAAATAAAATCAATTGCATGCACACATTAAAACCATGAACAATCACACATATGAACAGAGTATTTCATGGGAAAGCTTAAAGCTGAAAACCTCCAACTATCTGTATATTATATGTCATGGAGATCATGTAACAATCATAGTACAAAGCTCCTCACAAGCTCTCAGCACCACTCTCAATTGCTACACACTATCAAGGTAGATCTAGCAAAACACATGCTCCAATCTTTTGCCACTTGATAGCCAGCCTCTATTGCGTAATCAATGTTATGGGATGACTCATTAAATAGATAAACCCCCTGGCTTGTACTGCGCAATCCTCATGGGCTTCTCCACCTATCTGTGTGTTGCAAATAGCAACGGTATAGTCACAACTGATAGTTAACCTGCTCTTTCACCTATCTCTGCACTGGTCTCCACTGAAACTGTCCATGCACTGAAGTTAACTGATGCACTCTTTAGTTGATTTATGAGTTTATAATTAGTGAATTAATTAATAATTAATTCACACCACTCTCACTAATTGTATCAATTAGTTAAACTAAATACAAATAGCTCAACTATGTTTAGATTAGTTAAACTGAATACAACTCCACTATTTTCCTCAATCAACTCTACCAAACTCTGTCACATGAGTTCTAACTGAAGTCTTCATGCAATAGCTCCACATAACCCTCAGGAATAGCGTAATTCCTTCTGTCAGCTCCTGCGCCACATCTGTGCACTTAACTGAAGTGCTCCAAGAGAATAAGATAATGTTTAGAGTCTAAATATTATTATGAGCTAATAATATTTGACATATCTATTTTTAGACTGGCAATCTAAAAATAGATTCCGCCCAATATGTTTAAAAATAGAAGTCCATCTATTTTGTCCAACTTGACCAACCATCCACAAATAGAACATGATCCATATGTCTAAAAATAGACTTTGCGGCAAAAATAGCCTGCGGGCCCACTTAGTGAAGGCGACTCCTTTCCACTAAGCTCATCATCTTGTTGCAGTCTCAACATTTTTTGAGTATTTTTGTAAAAATTGAACCTTTCAAAACTGTTTTTTTCTCATGTGCGTTTAGCTATTTTTGCACATGAGAAGTTATGAAAAGTCAATTTATTTCCCTCTTTTAGCATTTTTTAGATATTTTATGAGATATTTTGTGCTTTGGGCTTTGCAAAGCCTCAAGGACAAAATAAGATATTTTGAATAGGCCAATAAGATTGCAAGTTAAATTAAGAGGTTTTCCTCACTTTGGCCTATATATTTCAAAGGTTTTCATTGTAAACAAGGCTGAACTTGATTAATAGAAGCAATATATGGTCATATAAGTTTTGGAAGAAATACTTGTCTCATGCTTTTGGATAGTCTCTTGGATGTTCTTGGATGATGAAAAAAGATTGTTGTTGGATTCCATGACTTGGTAGAATGGTATAGTGTCTCTCTCTTTGTTTTGTTTCCTATTTTTCATTCACAAATCCATGTTCTTGCTTGCTATAGGATAGTAAAGAACAAATTTGAGACATGCCCTTGGAGGCACCTCAAATTTTATGTTTCTTACTAGCTTCCATGTTTTCTTCATTCTTAGTCACATTAAAGAATTCTTGATTGCTCTTTAATAACTTAGGGATATTGTTGTTTGTTTCATTTATGGTTTTATGCATGCTAAGTATGATTTACGGTATGCCCTGCTTACTCATAGCTAGCCATAGCTCCATCCATGAAATTTCTCTTTAACTAATTAGATTGTCATTTGTTGAACCAAGGAGGTCTTGTTATGATCTTGCCCTTTGCCTAAGACTATGCAATCTTGTTTTCAAAGTGCCCAATAACTTGAAGTACTGTGTTTAGGCATTCTGGCATAGTGATTTGAGTTGTTTGTCTGTTTTAAGTGTATTTCCCCAAAGTCTGATAGCCATTTCCCAAAGTTAGAGAGTTATATATCTCTATGCATGACTTGAATGTTTATTTCTATGTATTGATTAGCTTGTAGTTACATTTTTCATGATTAATGGTTTTCCCTACCATGTTTATGTCAGCTATTAAACTATTTATGCTTGGAATCCTTTGTTATTCACAAACTTAATGTCCATCTTACTCCATTTTTCCCAAAGATCCATTTTACCTCGAATCAAATTAGCCCTTCAACAACCTTGTATCACCATCTGATAACTTTCTTGACCTCTTCGACCCCATAGCCCAGTTGATCTGACATCTTTTTACCTATCTTATATCTTTGATCAGTTTCATCCCTCACAACCTAAAAACCAAAACCAAAAAACCTACTTCATAACTAGCCTAAAATCAGAATACAATAAGCAAACACACAGATATCCCTTACACAAATAGAGAGAGCCCTCTCTGAGTCCAGGAAGGTTAGGTCCTTGGGCTCCAAAGATTGGTTTGATGTTACACTGTCATTTGGCTTGCCAATCAACCAAATCACGGGACCCTAACATAATGGCGATCACGGTGGGACTTACTGAGTACATGACAATATAGCAAACTCTTATAGACTTTTTAGTCCTTCAACACTAAACTCAGACCATTAGCCTATAGAATCATTTAGAGTAAAATCTTTGTTTCACCGTCTTAGCAAAGTGATGAATCAGGTTTAGAACACTCTTACAAACTAGGCTACACATAAAAACTCAGAAAAACCCCAAAAAACTCCCTTAGATTGGTTTTTGGCAGTACTGGTGGTGGACCATACACATATACCTCAAAACAACTAAAAATCCACTTGGCGACTCCACTAGCCTCCAGTAGGCCTTACTACTTTACTAAACTCTAGACTACTATCCGATTGAGCCACCTCATCGCCACACTAACATAATGGCAATCACGGTGGGACTCTGAGTGATAAACAAACTTAGTTTCCCTAAACCTTTAGAGACCTTTGAAAATACTATCTGACTGACTTATCCCACCGCTCCCTAACATAATGGCGATCACGGTGGGACCTTAAGTCAAAACATCCTAGGTATCCCTTAGGAATTCTCAAAATCTCAGTCAAATTTAGAAGAGTAGAATCTAATTGTTTCACCATCTTAGAAAAATGATGATTCAGTTATAGGAAACTCTTCCAAACCTCAAGGCTATATATAGGAAACTCAGAAAACCTCAAAATATCTCTAGATTGGTGTTTATCAGTATTGGTGGTGGACCATACACATGTACTCTCAAAACAACTAAAAATCCACCTAGCGACTCCACTAGCCTCCAATAGGCCTTACTACTTTACTAAATTTCAGAATACTATCCGATCAACCTATCCCACCGCTCACTAACATAATGGCGATCACGGTGGGACCTTCTGAGTACATGACAATCTAGCGAACTCTTATACTCTTTAATCCTTCAACATTAAACTCAGACCATCAGCCTATAAAATCATTTAGAGTAAACTCTTTTTGTTTTCACCACCCTAGCAAAGTGATGAAATAGGTTTAGAATACTTTAATAAATCATAGGCTGCACATAAAACTCAAAAAACCCTAAAATATTCCCAGATTGGCTTTTCACTAGTTACTGGTGGTAGACCATAGCTACGTCTTTACAAAAACAACCAAGTTCCACCTGGCGACTCCACTAGCCTCTAGTAGGTCTAAAAACTCCATAAAAGACCAAAAATTCATAAACCATACCTTTCTGCTAACTCATCCTTCCAAAAACTTAAACTTAGGGTGGAAACTCTGTAATCAGTGACAAACTAAGTATAATTTAGCGATTCTGAAAACCTCACCTAAACATAGGAGATAAGCAGAAGTCTTCTTGCCTAGAGAACCATTAGCTTGTCCATATAGCGTAAAAAATTGTTGAAACCAAGTGAATCACTCTTCTTTGCAAGTTTCCATCTCAAAGTTTGCTATAAAACTTTTTCCCAAAGCATCTTTCGTAGTGTTGGTGGTGGACCATAGTTCTCATAGAAATCCACCTGGCGACTCCACTATTCCATCTTTTGTTTTGACCATCCTTCACATTAGTAAAACGCTAGAGAGACCATCTATCCAAAACAATCACAAATACTATCGTCTCTAAACTCTAGACCTGAAATCTGGCTTCACAAAGAATCAACACCAGATCTCATCCAAACCCAACTCCCCCTATCATAGTAGATGACCCAAAGAAGATTCTGTGGCAAGCTTCCGAAACTGGTAATTTAGCTACCGAAAGGTCCGTCCGTAAAGCAAGATCAGTACCTGAAAATCTCACTGTCTTGCAGGATTCCCCCTTTGACTTAAAATCAGCAAAAACCCTTTTTAGAAGCAAGTCACAAAGTAAGATAGACTTTGACGATCTTGAGCCCCTAGATCTGCCACAGAGTCCTAGTAGAGAAGCCTCACCTAACACACCTCCCGACCTTCAGCTTCTCTATCACTTTGGCTCCTACCATCCCAGATCTGCTCAAAATTAGATCACTAGTCCAAGTACATCCGCCACACCTATCCAAACCACTACTGTTCAAACCACCTCAGCTCATCCCGCAAGCCCTCATTTTGTACATCATCCATTAGCTCCCATCATGGCAGCTTGGTATGCACCCTTGGTGTTGCCACAGCCTTTGGCTACCTTACAAAATGACTATCAAGCCAAAATCTCACGCTTTACTGGAGTTGAGACTACCACAGCTCAACAACATGTAGATAAGATTAGTGATGCCTTTGAATACATGGAAATAGAAGACGAGACCATTAGAATGAGGATGTTTGTCCAAACCCTGGGCGGAAAACCCAAAAAATGGTTTAAGAGCTTAACTCCAAACAGCATCCACAATCTCCCAGAACTCTACCAAACCTTCATAAACAAGTGGGAAATCCGAAAGAACCCCATTCAAATCTTGCCAGAGTATAACAATCTAAAACGGGAAAATGGGGAAAGTGTCCAGGGATACTGCACTAGGTTCAACAGTGTGTAACGCCCTCCCATCTCACTTCAAACCCCCACTTGGTTCAGCCTTGGCAAAGTTCCCCGAGGGTTTTGACCCAGACATGAATTATCAGCTAAGAGACAAAGACCCCCTTACCTTAGAGGAAATGCAAAAAGTAGCCATAAGAGCAGAAGCCAACTTAGCAGAAAAAAGAGTTAGGACTAGATCAGAAAGGAAAGTCACCTACCGAGATGAGGTCTCCACTTCAGCTCCTTCCTTAGATCCTAGAATAGATGACTTAGTCAGGTCCATGACCAAAATGTGGGAAAAGATAAGTGAAAAGACCCCTCTTTGGGACAACCAGCCAAACCCTCCAAACAGAAACCGGAACCAAAATTT
The DNA here is from genome assembly GCA_034641835.2 of Pinus albicaulis. Lineage (NCBI taxonomy): Eukaryota > Viridiplantae > Streptophyta > Pinopsida > Pinales > Pinaceae > Pinus > Pinus albicaulis. Next base: position 1,727,109,034 of record CM076578.1, on the reverse strand, counting down.
TAGGAGGGAACAACCTCAAAACAAACCAAGGGAAAATTACCAACAAATTAGGCCACCATTTAATGAAAATTATGTGGAAGAAGATGATAGGGATACAGAACCCATTGATAAAATCATTTGAACCTCATAGGGTCTGATAATGAGAGTGAGGTGTACCTCACAGAAGAAGAACAAGCATTCTTCTCTCCAAATCAGGATGAAACCAACTATGAAGATCTCGAGGATCCTGCCATAGATTTTCAGAATGCCATAGTAGAAGCTCACAGGCAGTATGACCTTAGAAGCAGAAAAAACCAAGACAACTCCAAAAAAGACAGCTCAGACACTGCTAAAACCCCTGATACCATCCTTAAGAAAGTAGTGGACAGCAACAAAATCATGGTCAGGAAAAATTACCAAAACAAAGATAAAGTTACCCAAACTAGTCTTGGCTCAGATGCTCCTAGTACCTCCACAAAGATTCCCGAGGTGGCTGTGACAAAAAAAATCCCAAAAGAAAACCAACAAACTCAGAACATAGAGAAAGTCATGGCTGAAAAAGTTGAAGTGAACCTGTCTAAACTACAAGTACCTTTCAGTTTTGAGGGAGAAATCGCCAAAATAAAGATTACCATGCCTCTCACTGAACTTATCGCCCGAGGCTCTTATAAATCCCAAGTGTTAAAAGTCTTGAATATAGGAAATGATGCGAATACCCTTAATCTAGCTTATGACACTCCTGAAGTGTTGTTTGGTCCGAAAATAAAAGGAAAATTCCAAGAAGGAACCACTCTTCCCTTTTACATCAGTCTGAATATCCATGACCAAATCATTCACAATGCCATGCTAGACTCCGGAGCCTCGCATAATCTCATGCCGAAGGTTGTGATGGAAATATTAGGCCTAGAAATCATAAGACCATACAAAGACTTATATTCATTTGATTCGAGTAGAGTCAAATGTCTAGGTTTGATCAAAGATCTTTATTTCAGTCTGGCCCAAGTACTTGCAAAACATCTGATCATGGACATAGTGGTAGCAGACTTCCCTCCAAGTACGGAATGCTTCTATCCATATCTTGGGGAGCCAAGCTCCAAGGAAATATTCAACTTGATATGTCCTATGTCACTATTCTTGTGTTTGACCAAACTAAAATACTCTATCGAAAGTCACACATGAAATACATGATCAGTAGCCAAGAGAGGCCAGATAACATCCCGATGTATTCTTTGCATTCCGATCTGAACTCTTTCATTCTACACACTGATGAGGACATTGAAGATCAGTCAGAAGAATTTGAAACAAACTTAGACCCACCACATCAGTTGCTCCTAGTTCTCTATGATGAATTGGACTCTCAAAACTATCATGGTCACGAACAACTATGTTTTGAGGAAAGTAAGTGTGTTCCTTTTGAAATAGGAATAGAGAAAGAAGCACAAACCATTATGTACTATCAAGCGAATTGCTCAAACTTTAGTCAAACATCAGCAGTAACATCAGCAAACTTTTTCAGAACAAAGACATTAGAAGACTTACATATCACAAACATCTTCGAAACTCAGGAGCAGGGAAGCTTAATGTTCTTACCATACCTCAAGGATTTACCATCGCATAACTCTACCACTGCAAATGAAACCTTCACTGTAGCCATAACAGCTCAAAATCCAAAGAAAATCCCTGATAAACTTCTTATGAGAGGAGATGATGACTTCAGTCCAAATACACCTGAGTTACTTGAACTGGCTAACATCCTGTCGCTCCACCAAAGACTTAGAACTGCTAGAATTATCAATTTCATTCAAAATACTACTTTATACAGAGAAAATAGTGAGAAACACTATGCCACTGCCATCACTCCAAGAAACAACTTCGACAAAAGAAAATACAAAAATATGAACCAATCAGTAATAGTCAAAGATAAAATAGCTAGTCATAGGATTTGTTTTGATTTTAGAAACACTAATACGCATCCTTGTAACAGAAATTTTATCTTTCGTGCCCAAGACCATGATATACCGATGATAAGTGTTTTCAATCATATGGCTTTGCAAGATGATGTTTCAAGTTATAGCCAAATAATTCTCTTGCAAAGTAGACAGCTCAAAGATTTTTTCCAGTATGCTGGAAGTAGTTCTAGTTTCAGACTCAGAATTGCAAAACCACCGAATACAAAAAATATGTTCCTAAAAGCCATGTTTCAAGTCCTAAATTTCTGCATGTTGACATACCTTGATGATGTCATTATATATTTCAAGAATGACAAAGAATATATGCATTACTTGAAAAAGATGTACAGTAAAGGAAGGAGTGGAAATCAGAGGTTCAGCAGGAAGACACGGGTTTGTTCAGAGATTCATGCATGAATCCTTATGTCATGCTTGAAAGAGAAAATTTTCCAAATTTTTCTTTTCAAAAGCTGAGTGGACCAAAAGTGGTAGGAGATCCTTATGGGGATAAGATGCTTAAGTTTCGCCATTTCCAAGATTTTTAAGTTGAAAACATTTTCAATCATTGTATATACCATTGTTTGAAAAATAGATAAAAACAGAAAATTCAAAAAACAATAGAAAAACAGAAAAAGAGGGCAGTTTGAAAAATAGAAAAAATGCCTCATATTCAAAAAATAGTCATTCAGAAAGCGTGCAAGTCTAAATGCCGCTACTAGTGCTCAAATGTCTTGTTCAGTTATCTAGCCTAATCATAACTGAACATATTTTAAATTTATTTGCTGATAAGTTAGTGAGTGGAAAAGATGGTCAACATCGTGTAAGCTTGACTTATCAAAGAGAGTAGATTATGAAAAGATACTGGTTCTACATGCTCAAAACAGAACCAAAGAGGGAAGCGGGGATGAAAAACAAATTGTGTATCCTAGCCCCGTTTTTCCTAGTTTTCATTTTATGCAAAATAATATTTGTGTGCAGTTTGTCTTTCGTGCCACAAGTACATGACAAATCAGACTGTCTAACCCTGATTTGATCATTTTTCAATTTCATGTTTTAGATTAGAGAGCAAAATCCTGTCAAACAGCTTAACCTTGACAGTTGATCTAGCATAGGTAGAGTAATGAAGGAATTCATCAACTTAATCTGAACTCCGGGCAGATATAAGTGTAGAACTAGATAGGTTCATTTTTCAAAAAAATATATATATATTGTCAAAAGATCGCTAGTCCAAATGAACCCAAAGGAAGAAAAAATGTTAGGAAAGATAGTGGGGTAGGTAGAAATATCATTGATGCTAATCATGCTGTCAATTTTCAGAAATAGCATCAAGGAATAATGAAATTTGTGCCAATGGATAATGCACTGGTCTTCATAAGCCAAAGATCTGAAATTCTGGACACCTCCTAAAAAGGATCTGCCCTCCCCAAAAGGAGCCACTGTTAGTCATCAGTATTTTTCACTTTTTGGTGATGACTACTTGTAACAGCCAAGTTTTCTAGCAGTTGATCTAAAAAATTGTCAAATTTGCCAGCTGGAAAACACCTATAAACATTTTTGCCCTCCTACCTTTTCAATCCGCCCAAGACGAGATGAAACCTCATTATCAAGCCCTATCTAGCCTCATCCATACTAGCTTGACCATTAGCTCCAAAGAAAACAATCCAAATCTGTCCAAAGAAGTCTCCCAAGTTAGGTAGTGGCGCTTTAGGCATTTTTCCCTTTGCAAACTATCCTAAAAGCCAAAGAGCCTCTATCTGTTACAGACTAGTCATAACAGACCTTTCCATCCTGCAAATAAAGTTGGTTACACCCTTAAGTCGCGCCACTAACAAGCCCTAAAGTCTCAGAGATGCACATGCCCTAGGTCAAAACTGATATTAGGTGGTTTTACAGTGTTTCAATAGATCTTTCAAACAGTAGAAGTGTACCAGCATCCCAGAAGATAGTATTTGACTCAACATGAGAAGACAGATGCTTCTCATGTGATTTTGAGCCTGGGATGTAGCTACAGGGCAGAGAGTTGTTTCATTAAGCTCCTGCGATCACAGTCACAGGTTAGTAAATTATGAATGACAACAAGTGCTTTGCAAAAACTAGCCAAACTGCTTGTGATGTCCAAAGAGGCATAGAGATATTTGAAAAGAAGAATTACATGTCTCAGAGAAGTGCCCATCTTGACTATTATCAATTTGCCTTTTTTCATTTGCTCAAGCATGAAAAGGCAGTGAAAGGAAAAATAACACTATTGAAAGCTGATGAAATGGCATCACTGAGAAAACCTCATTCATTTTATAAGCAGAGGGTTAAAGACTGAGAAAGCCTCCTTCATCTATAAGCAGAGGGCCAGGGATAAAGTTTGCTTTTAAGTTTTTCACTAACTGTAAAGACAAATTTTAGGTACAGTGGAAGACAATTGAAGGTTTCTGAATAAAAATGATGTTAAAGGCAGAGGCAAAGAAGTGGTGTTGTTAAAAATTGTTTACATGAGTTTCACTGTTATTAAATTACAATGTGAAGCTAATTGGTTTGATCATCAATGAAGAAATATTATTAAGCAAATGGCCAAAGGAGTCAAACAGTGTTGGTATCAAACTAACTTCTGCCATCATATATAATGGAAACCACTATCAGTATGTTCATCAAACATTCTTCATTTGGTTGAGACAGAGGTTGAACGGAAACCAGACATTTGTCAAAGTAGGCCTCCTTCATCTATAAGCAGAGGGCCAAGGCAGTGATTGATTTTAGGATTTTCTCTGACTGAGAGACAAGTTTTAAAAACAATAGGAAACAGTTGAAGGCTTCTGAACAGAGAAATGATGTTAAAAACAAAGGGAAAGCATGAGTACTATAATTATCAAAGAAGCTGACTTATCTCCTATCAGAGATTTCTTTCAAAGGCAGTCTGGAGCCAAAAATGAACAAAACTCGCTGAGGGATGTAACTTCCTTAAAAGTTACAAAGATCCATTTCCTTGATAAACAAGCTTGACATTTAGTCTCTGTTCCTTTAACAAAACAGAGTTGAAAGTAGTTTAAAACCGCTGGGTCAAGCACAGGCCAAAAAAGTGATGATTGCTTTTCAAAAAGTTCTGTTCTTCCTGTTCATAAGGAATTTTCTTTCAATAACTCATCATAGTGGACAAGAAGGCAATTTGAGCTTAGTTTTCCCAAAGAGGCATTGCAACTAAACACATAGGTTCATAAATGTGCAAGAAAAATTATGGCATGTGTTTCAGGTTCTGGAACAACATTCAAAACCAATAAAGCATGCCACTGTTACAAGTGAAGGCCTGTTCCTTATAAAAATAGGTCAAAGATACCTTACTGTTGCATTTTGAGTAAACGAGAGGTTTTTAAAAGAAGTTCCCTTTTGATGGACAAATGATAGTAAAGCCCAGGTGAGTACAACTGAGTTTCACCTCACAATCAAAGAGAAAGGTCATTTGAATAATGCATCTACAGTCATTATATGGATTTGAGCCAGGTTTCCCTCTAACAAGCAGATATAATCATCAGGAACAGACACTGTCAGTTTAAGTTAAGTTATCTCCCTGCAAGTATGGGAAAAGATGCTTCATAAATCATTGGGTTTCCTTTCCAATAAAAAAAACATTGAGTGATGATCAGCCTTCAAAGTGGTTCTCTCACAGTGAAAAAAGGTCGCAAGTATAAATTCCTCCAAAAAACAGTGATCCACAGTACTTCAAAGAGGCCTGGTCAAGTTTGGGTTTGTTTTATTTTGAAAAATCACAAATGATAAGATTGGGTTTTCATTTGTTGTTTCACAACCAACACCTTCTTCAAAAAGACACACACAAAAACCCTCACAAAAGTAATCCAAAAAGGTAATCGACCTTTTTCAACTTCAAGAGGATAAAAGGACCGTTGCAAGCCCATTTGAAATTCTAAAAAACGCAGACAACTCCTCTTAGCTTTTCACTGGACCGAAGAAGAAGATTTTGAACAAAAATTTGCAGAGTTTAAAGCTTGGAGACTGTGCGGCACGTTCAAGTGAAATTTTACAAAGGAGTTGTATTGTCGCACGGCGCCTTCACTTTTCAACGTGTCGCGCATATGTTAATAGTCCAAATGCCTTCAAAAAGTCTTGAAGCTGCTCAACTCTTCAAGCAAAGGCCACCATCGATCTTCAAGGTATTTTTGTATACCTCCTTGGTATTTTCAAATTTCTAAAAAGGTGATCAATGTTGTGTTTTTCAAAGACTAAATGGTGGTGAAAAAAGTGAAGGTCTTGTTAGGAAATTCAAAGTGATTTGTTAAATTTATTGACAAAGTTTGTTACGATGGGAGGCTAGTAGAGTTTTCATATTAGTTTCAACAGGCCTAAAACTATCCTCAAGACAATGATAAACCATAACCTATGTCAACAAAATGTAATGGAGAAACAGTGGTAAGGAGGGTTTAGTGTTCGGTTTTAAATCTGAGATTTTTGTGGTTATGATTGCCCAACATTGACATAGTGAAGGTGGTGTGTTCATATTGATGTCAAAAGGCCTAAAAAACTACTCTCAAAACAGTGTTAGAAGGTGAGGCAGTTTTTAAAGGAAAAACACAGTGTTTGAAAAGTGAAACAGTGAGCCTAATTTCAACAACAGTGATCATTGTATGAGTGCTTTGTCATTTCAAAAGTCCTCTCTGTGTGGTAAAAAATCAAAACCAATGCCTCCTTTGATCTGTGAAACAAAGTGTAGTGAGTGAAGCTATTATTTCAATTTGAAGGTGTTTTGTCTAACTGTGTGTGAGAAATAGTGAATACAAGGAGGGTGTTTTTGATTGGGAGTGTTTTGCCTTTGTCTAAATACAAAGGTTGTCTTGTTTTTATCAAAACATAAAGGATCCTTGTAAACTTACGCAGCCACAGTAACAATTTGACTGTGTGCTTGTTATTTTGATAATTTTTTGTTGATTGGCATACAAAGGGAAACGAGCAGTGTTTTGTAAGGAGCAGAAAGCTGATATTAAAGAGATCATTTCACATAGCATTTGAGGAAATTCGCCTTGGTCAAACAGTGACTAACAAGCAGGATAGAGTTGTGTTTGAAAAAGCATTTCAAAATCCATTTGAGGCAGCTTGGTCTTGCAGAGAGCATTCAAAACAAGATGCCTCCCAGGCAGGATAATCGGAGTGGCTTGCATAAGAGATTTGAGCCTACTTCCACTGAAGAAGTGAATGCCCACCCATCAATCTTGTTCAATTTCCATGAGGTTGGGTGTTTAGATTTTTGTCAAAGAGTGCAAGAGGTGAAGAGCTTTTCTCCTTTGACAAATCATTGTGCTTTGAGGTTTCAAGACAAGCATTTCTAGCTGGCAGGCCTAGACTTCAAATTATCTCCAAGGTCCATCTCCAAGGCCACTAAAATCCCTTTTCGGGGAGAAGTGGTTTAAACAAAGCCACTTGGACTCAAAAGAATACAAGCCCTTTCTAAAGCCTGAGCACAAAGACTCATGTCCCTCCATTTTCCCTTTCTCTTATCTTTTGACTAGCTACGCCCCCCTCATGAAGATCATCATGAAATACTTCAATTGTGAGGGAAGATTCTCCCGAGTCTATGCCTATCACATTCGATTGCTCATGCATTTCACTAGGGCCAAATTGCTAAATCTTCCTTTCTTCTTACACAAGAGCATTGAGAAAATGGCCTCCACTGTTCAGAAGAAGCATCTTTCACAGCAAACATCCTGCCTCTTCCATCACTCTCTCATCAAAATCATCATTCTTCATCAGCTTGAAAAAAGGGAGGTCTCTTCGGATACTTTCATCACCCATCCGAATTTCTCCACTGTCCCTCTAGTCCATACATCCCCTACACCTCCTACTCACCATCCGTCGCCTTCTTCTAGCAGACCTATTCCCAAGAAGCTCAAGTTTACCACAGAGTAAGTAAAAGAGCCTGAAGAGAGAGAAGAGCATGACCATGATGAGGAGGAAGAGCATGAACAAGAAGAGGGAAATGATGATGAGCAGCAGCAGGATGAAACAAAGCAGCAAGGGGATGACGAGGAAGATGATGAAGGGCAGCAGCATGAAGAAAAGAAACACAGTGAGGGTGAGCAGATTTTTGATGATACACAGTAGACTTTTAATGATGCACAACAGACTTATGATGAGGGTGAGTAGACTTATGATGATACACAGCAGCCAAAAGATGCTGGACAGGGGCAGCCACAAGGTGCTGAACAGGGGCAGCCACAGCATGTTACACAGCAGCCTCATAATGATGAACAAAGGCAGCTACAGGATGAAAAACATCAGCCTCATAAAAAGGAACAACAGCCTCCTCAAGATGAACAGCAACCTCAAGAAGAAGAGGGGCAGCATGATAAGCATATGCAAAACAGTGAGGAGGACAGCCCTCAAAGGGAGATGCAAAAAGACAACCTAGGCATCCATGAAGAGACCCAAGACATTGGCAAAAATGAGGGGAAAAGTGACAAAGTTAAAGAGCCCATGGAGCATGTGCTAGCTGCCTCTCCTAGGCAAGGGGCCATGCTCTCTTCTCCGAAAGTCGCCAAGCCCCGGACAGCAAAGAAAAGGGTGCCTAGAGTCGTAACTCCAAAAGTGACTAGGGCCCTCCGAAGCAAGGGAAAATTGCCAAAGAAGCCCATGGTCGAATTTCCCAAGAGGAAGAGTACTAGAAGAGCCACCCAAAGCAAAGGGAAGGGCAAGGAAGAAAGCAGACATGAACAGGAAAGGGAATTCGACATCATCCAAATCCAAAGTGATGATAGTGATAATGAAGCCCGGATCCTAGAAAATCTTTTGATCCATAGAGAAAGTCAAATTGATGCCTTGAGGGTTGATTTTCATAGAGCTAGGAACTTCAATCAGTTTTTGCAAGTTCAAAACAAGCAGATGAGTGTCCATATCGCTGTTTATGAGACACGGGCAATCAAATACAAGAAGGAGGCCTCCAAAACACAAGTGAGGTTGAAATAACTCATAGGTGAGTTCGATAAAAGTGAAGGCGAAGATCAGCCTAGGCGAAAGAGGCCAAGAACCATGGGGCTAAAAAAGACCCTTGAGAAACAAAAAGAAGAAGAAAATGTCCTTCTCCAATCTACCCCTCTCACTGCATTGTTCGAACAAGAGATAGAGAACAATCGGGAGGCATGGCTTGAGACAGTTAATTATCACTTGGAGAAGAAATTAGAGAAGGCAAACAGGGACTTGGACCTTCAACGGAGGATGACGGGGCATTATAAAAAGCTCAATCAGTTTGTCCGGCGGAAGTTGAAGGCTGCTCAAGAAAAACTCAAGGAGGCCAAAGGGAAGCGTTCGGGACAAAAATTGAAGAAAGACACCTCAAGACTCCAAATTTTGGCCTCTGCTTCACAACATGTTGCTGAAAACCCTTGAGAGTCATGCTCGCCAAGTTTGGGCGAAATTCGACAAATTTTGGTTTTTTGTTATTTTTGGGTTTTTGGGCAAAACTCATGGGCATCGCCATTTCAATTTGGGACATCATCAAAAGAAGAAAATGGTATCATTAGATGCCATAATTTCAGGAGCACATACTCAGGGATTTTCAGAACATTTGAAGATCATTTGCTCCCCCAAAATGGCGAAAAATGCTCGCTTTTTCTACACTCTGCCCGATTTATCAGCAAGATTTATTTTTTGGTTTTTTACACACAGGCCTATTTTTGGAGGACTTCCAGTGGTCCGTTGGGAGAAAACTAAACATTTTCAGAAAGTAGACACTCAAAGCTTTCCAACGAGCTATCATGAGTCTCATTTCGACATCGGGAAGGCTTCCAAAAGTTACCGGCAAGTCAGGGGACCTTTTGCTGATGTATTTTTTGAGTATTTTTGTAAAAATTGAACCTTTCAAAACTATTTTTTTCTCATGTGCGTTTAGCTATTTTTGCACATGAGAAGTTATGAAAAATCAATTTATTTCCCTCTTTTAACATTTTTTAGATATTTTATGAAATATTTTGTGTCTTACGCTTTGCAAAGCCTCAAGAACAAAATAAGATATTTTGGATAAGCCAATGAAATTGCAAGTTGAACTAAAAGGTTTTCTTCACTTTGGCCTATATATTCCAAAGGCTTTCATTGTAAAAAAGGCTGAACTTGATGAATAGAAGCAATATATGGTCATATAAGCTTTGAAAGAAATACTTGTCTCATGCTTTTGAATAGTCTCTTGGATGTTCTTGAATGATGAAAGAGGATTGTTGTTGGATTCCATGACTTGGTAGAATAGTATAGTGTCTCTCTCTTTGTTTTGTTTCCTAGTTTTCATTCACAAATCCATGTTCTTGTTTGCTATAAGACAGTAGAGAACAAATTTGAGACATGCCCTTGGAGACACCTCAAATTTCCTGTTTCTTCATAGCTTCCATGTTTTCTTCATTCTTAGTCACATTAAATAATTCTTGATTGCTCTTTAATAACTTAAGGATATTGTTGTTGTTTCATTCATGGTTTTATGCATGCTAAGTATGATTTACGGTATGCCCTACTTACTCATGGCTAGTCATAGCTCCATCCATGAAATTTCTCTTTGACTGATTAGATTGTTATTTGTTGAACCAAGGAGGTCTTGTTCTGATCTTGCCCTTTGCCTAAGACTATGCAATCTTGTTTTCAAAGTGCTCAATAACTTGAAGTACTGTGTTTAGGCGTTCCGGCATAGTGATTTGAATTGTTTGTCTGTCTTAAGTATATTTCCTCAAAGTTTGATAGCCATTTCCCAAAGTTAGAGAGTTATATATCTCTATGCATGGCTTGAATGTTTATTTCTATGTATTGATTAGCTTGTAGTTACATTTCTCATGATTAATGGTTTGCCCTACCATGTTTATGTCAGCTATTAAACTAATTATGTTTGGAATCATTTGTTATTCACAAACTTGATGTCCATCTTACTCTATTCTGCCCAAAGATCCATTTTACCTCGAATCAAATCGGCCCTTCAACAACCTTGTATCACCATCAGATAGCTTTCTTGACCTCTTTGACTCCATAGCCTAGTTGATCTGACATCTTTTTACCTATCTTATATCTTTGATCAGTTTCATCCCTCACAACCTAAAAACCAAAACTAAAAAACCTACTTCATAACTAGCCTAAAATCAGAACACAATAAGCAAACACACAGATATCCCTTACACAAATAGAGAGAGCCCTCTCTGAGTCCAGAAAAGCTAGGTCCTTGGGCTCCAAAGATTGGTTTGATGTTACACCCTCATTTGGCTTGCTAATCAGCCAAATCACGAGACCCTAACAGGTACAAAAATCGAGGCAAAACGACTTTGATTGATGTTGACCACAGCTTTGACTATTGTTTTGACCACAGACTTTAACCACTGTGTTGACCATATTTGTGATTGTTTTGGGCTGTGTTTGACTTCGATGGAAGTCCAAGTTTGACCAAGCTTGTTTGGAGGCTAAATTGTTGGTTTGACTAGTGAAGAATTTGTTGGCTAGGGCATCCTGTTGACTGTTGTAAAATATATTTTCTCTCTCTGTTTAATAAGAATAATTACAAGAATAGTTGTGTCTCTTGTGTCTTGGCTTGTCTTCTGTCGATTTATTTATGTTCTATCAGTATTTATTGTCAATGGTTATGTGATTACAAATTGAATTGGGCTAATAAGAAAGATTGAAGTAAACTTCTCTAAGCATAGAACATACCATGGTTAACTAAAATTAACACCGTTGTTTATTGATAAGTTATTCAAGAATTTATTGAGTGAATGAGTATCTCGAATATATATATTCCTCAAGATTTAATTAAATAAATTTAAATAAATATATAAAACCATAATGTCTTCATTAACATAATGAATCCATTACATTCTATTGATGCATAGTATATAATCTTACAGCTATAACAGAAAATACCATTCCCTGCCAAAATTGCCTTTAATAAATCGCTCATAAACAATATTCAAAATTACATAAAACATCTAGCAACATAAAATTGTGCACATAAAATGTTCACAAATCATATCAGGGTGTAGTTATGATCATGTACAAATGTAATGTGTCCTGAAAGGATCAAAAATGGAAAAAATCCTCTAGATTAGTCTTGTTGATGTATGTCATGGGTCCCTTCTATGAAGGGCCTATGAAAATATTCTAACAATTATGCACCTAGTTGTTCATGAATCTTCCAAGTCCCTATGATGCATTCCTTGTAAATGTGACAACAAAATGTATAATCAAAAGACCTTTTAATATGAAGAACGTCTAATATAGGCACTAGATATTGACAGTGGCATCTTTGTGTCTCCTTGAACCAGTTAATAACAAGCATAGAATCTCCAAAGATCTAAAGGGACCAACATTCTTTCTCAAGTGCGAATAGAAGGAGTCGTCGAGTGCAAATAGATCTATGTAATTATTGGTGTCTTTACCCATGCCCATATAGAGTTTAACAGAATGTTGTTCATAAAGGAAGAGAACAACCGCCCCCCCGCCGCCCCCTCCCCCAAAACCATCACTAGCGAGAGATGCCCATCGAAGTTAGCCCATGAAATAGTGGGGTCTATCTGTTTAGGTGTGATTTAAAGGTGAGGAGTAACTAAGTTTGGCCAAAGACACAAAATCTTAAAATGCTTATGTCATTTAATATTTTACTAGGGTTAGAGTCCAATCGATAACAATTTCATATTTTACTATTACAGTATATGATACTGAAAGAAAATGTGTAGAAAAATGACAGAAATTGCAAAAAAAAAAAAATTAAAAATATTGTTTTTCATCGAGAATGCATGTATTGTTAGGGACAATGTGCCATTATATAAGAGTTAAATTACTAAGACCATTAATAACATCCATTCAAATAAGAGCATAACTCTGTCTATGTTGTTAGGGACAATCTGTCATTATATAAGAGTTAAATTACTAAGACCATTAATAATATTCATTAATAACATCCATTCAAATATGAGCATAACTCTGTTTATGTTGTTAGGGACAATCTGCCATTATATAAGAGTTAAATTACTAAGACCATTAATAACATCCATTCAAATAAGAGCATAACTCTGTCTATGTTGTTAGGGACAATCTGTCATTATATAAGAGTTAAATTACTAAGACCATTAATAATATTCATTAATAACATCCATTCAAATATGAGCATAACTCTGTTTATGTTTTGCAAAGATGAGACGTTTGCTCTGAGACAAGCATGTACTCACAACTCTGTCAAGTACAAGTTGAAGTTGGCAACATAATTATGTATGTGGTGTGTTAATTACGAATAAAAAATGGTTATGTTGAATTATACATTAAAAAGCAATGGAGGGAGGAAGGAGGGTGAGTTGCACCTTCAGTTAAAAGTATTCTGTTGAATCGCTTCTCTTTCAAAATCTCAAAACTGTTAAACTGTTATGCCCAGGAATCCATGAACCGTTGCATTCTCTGCTTGCATGCACAAAAGAAATTAAAAAAAAAGCAGTGAATGAAATGTCATACTGATTGAAGCTGCTCACAACTTTCGTTGAATCCTTTTGACTGAAAAACACTCACTGCAAGTCCTCTTGTCAACGATCAGCTTTCACGGCTTTCTCTCCATAGTAAATATCCCGCAGGACGGAGGAGAATTCGGGATTCCCATTAACATATTTTTCCAATAACTGTTTCTCTATGTGTTTAACAATATGTGGGGGAATCCTCTCTGTTTTCAACAGTTGCATGGATTTCAGGGCCTCCATTACTCTATACCGAGGGATTATCCTCGTCTCCAAGCTACATGTCAAAAGAGCGGTATATCTAACAATATCGTCCAATGAAAGCCCCAGTGATTTGACCAAAAAATCTACATTCCGCTTCAATTTTCCCTCTGAAAGTCGCAGAATCCCTGGCAACCGACTTGAGAATTTGTAAATTTTCTTTTCAGCGAAACCTAAACTGCTCAAGAACTGCAGTTTTCGATCTATATTTTCTTTTCCCATTCCTACTAGAAAAACGCATAGCATATTCACATGCATGCGATCCCTTCTCAAACCCCAAACCCTCGGCCACTTTAAATGACTCTATAACTTTTTCCTCCGTATACGTGAGGAGACGGGGTTCCCTTGCCAATAACTTCGATACACAATCTTTGAAACAACGAAAACGCGGATTTAAGTTTATCCTCACTCAGATTAAGAATGGTTGAATAGGTATAAAGAAGCTTGCAGATATCCTCTTTGTTCATGATAGGCCTAGACTTTAAGTCTCTTTCGGATTTATATAAGAAAATCCCAGGATTGCAGAGGACCGCCTGTCTAATTTGAAAAGGGGTGTTCAAACCACATTCACTTAACAACTCCAAACCTTCTTCCAAATCCTGGCTTGGTTTAAGCAGCAAGCCCTTGTGACGTTTAAGGACTTTTGAAACATCTTTCTCTGTCATACCGCATTTGTTGATTAAAAAATCTGTGACAACGCCCCCTTCTGGTAGAGTTAAGGATGGGGATGCTGTTTCCGTGCAGAATTTGGCGATTTTTATTTGGGGATTTGCAATAATTGCAAGAGGACGAAACAGAAAAATTGGGATCGATCCTAGTGGGACTTTGATCATTATCAAACGTTTCCATATTCGCTAAATAGACATTATCTTTGCACCAGTGAAATCGCAGAGTTTAACGCGCCCTTGCTGAAATTAAAAGCACAAACAGAGAAATAACTACCTGGAGGAGCCCGCCGGAATTGATCTGGATGAATATCGTCGTAGATGGTTCGGAGCGCAAAATGTTTTGGAAGACCAGAAGTGAGCAGGATGTTGTGAGGATTTAGGGTTTTATTTGAGTTAAGGATCTTTGGTGACGAGATGAGCATTAGGGTTTTATGAGGATCTCTGTGGTGAGATGGAAAAAGGAGATGGGTGTTTCCATCGGGCGCAGAAAAGTGTAGGATATATACAGCCAAAGTTTCAAGTTTATTTTAAGGCCAATCTCAATTAAAAAGAGGAAAGCCAAGTACGTTGGGTGGTGTGTTTTGAAAGTGTTTGATGGATTTCATGTTATGATAATGGTAACGTTGGATGATTCAACAAATGCATTTGATTTTTTTTTTTAAATTTAATATTTATGTGATGATTGACGTTATGTGATTTATTTCACTAGTTTTAATCCTAGTTTTTCACCCTTGTGAGCATCACTCAATGCAATGAGTGCTAAGTGGACTATTCAAAAATCATGAGAAATTAGGCAATTACGACTACCTCTCATGGAAAAATGGTCATAGATGAATGACTTAACGCAGTTGAATCTCAAAAATGATATATATTATAAAATAAATTAGCAATTGTCTCAAAAGGTGCAAAGACAAACTCAAGGAATAGAATTTGGGAATATCATATAACCATGAATAAAGCCAAAAACAAGCTCATAATTAAATTTTAGAATTTGAAATTAGCTACATAATTTCAAAAAAATCTTTAAAAAAAAATCAAAAAATCAGAATGTTGGAGTGTTTGAATCTTTTTTATGATGGTGGAAATGGATTCAGCGCCATCATGATGGTAGAAATGGATTCAGCACCATCAAGAACCATGGGTGTTACGCCCACAAGTTAGAGTCATATGAGACCGAGGTGTAGTAGGTGCGCCCATGTGCGACGAGCGCTCGTATTGACCAACTCGGGCATGTGCGACGAGAAAATGCGACAAACACGCCCGTAGCAGTCGAGCGAGTCATGTGGAGCGTCCAGCGAGTCGTGTGTTTTGGTAAGTGCGATGATCGAGGGCATCGGGTGGGTGCGCGCCCATAGCAGGTAGGCGAGTCGTGTGGGCATCGGGCGAGTTGTGCGGATGGGAAATTAGGGTGAATAGGCAGCTGACCCTAATGACCTGAGCGACCCATGGTTGGCAGCACGGAGTTGCAATGAAATTTTATATGGTTGGGCCGACGTGGTTGAGCGTGCAGGTCGACCCACACTTGTGAAACGAGTCGACCTACCTTGGAGCTGAACGGATGTGTTGCAAGGGGGTCGGGTCCACACTTAGCCATATATATTGGAGATGGAAAGTGGTGGTAAAAGGATCCATCAACGAGTTCGGACTTGAGCATATCGCAGAAGCGAAGGAAACAGGTCGAATAGGCGAAGGGCTAGAGACAAAGAACCGACAGATAGCAACGTGCAAGACTCGGGTGGAAGTTCGGCGTGGGCAAGTCTGGTTGCAGGTCATGCATGGCGTGCAGACCATGCACCCACACTGTGGGCAGGCACCCAAACGCAAAGTGAAGAGTTGAGCGCGGGCGGGGTCGTGTATTTGTTGAGCGAATGTGCAGGGCGCAGGCAAAGTCGAGCCAAACTTGACAACAACGTACAGGATGTGTGGACTGGTGTGGAGAGTCGGGTTGGGCACAACTGTGTGTGCGAACAGTGACCCGAGTGACCCGAGCTGCACGACAGCAAGTCCGGCCTGGCAGACTATGTGCAGGCAGTGACCTGAGTTGCACGACAGTTGGGCAGAAAGTTCATAATTTTATTTTGATTGAAAATTCAAGGTTTCCAACAGATTGAATTGTTGGTTAGTGGCAGCACTACACGACTCAAGGCACGATTAGTGGGTAGACTTGGCAAGGTGTGCAGGTGGTCGCACAGACTTGGTGAAATTGTATAATTGTTGTAAATTGTACATTATTAAACAATTTTATATATTTGTGGGCATACTTCATGGGATTTTCCCCTCCCAAGTATATGTGTATACTTGTATTTTGATTTCTGTTGTGCATATTGATAAAGATAAATTGAAGAAGTTAATTAGTGAATGTTATTCCGTTGCGTTGTTATAACACTTGTTTGGAAAATTAACTGAGTGTTGAAGTAGGCGTAGTCTATGCACTTGAGTATTATCAAAAATAAAAAGTGTAGTAGTGTTGCACCCGTTATACGTGGTTGGAAGAGTACCACAAGTATAGGGTTGTGACATTTGGTTTCGGAGCTCAATTCAGGGCGAGTTGAACTTTGCTGGATTATTCAAGAAGCAGGAATAAATTTGCAGGGTTGCAGCTTGTATTGAAGCTTGGACTTATACTTGTTGGTCTCACTGAGATATTAGGAGGTTGATCAGGGGCAAGACCATGGTCAGTGTTGAAGCTGAACGAGTGAATATGGCAGGTTTGAGAGCTTTTCAAAAGCTTGAGGACATGACAGGTTATTGGAAGGACAAGAAGCAACAACACTATGAAGTTCTTGTGCAAGAGTGGGAACACTTGGGGCATATGGAAGATGGAATAGTATAGGTGCGCAAATCCTTGGACAATCTTCATGGCAAGTCTGCTAAACTTGAAAAACTTGACAAGAAGATACAACATCATAACCAAAGACTCCAAGAACTCATGGATGAAATAATTCACTTAAGGGAGGAAAGTGCCAAGTTGCAAGACAAAGTCAAGCGAGTTGAAGATGAGATCAAGAGGGACTTTCTTTATCGAAAACTCATTGTTATAGAAGAAGATGAACTTGCATACATTAACAAACTTGGAGATTGCTACCGGGCTATGCAGGATGACTTGCAGAGGATTGGAGTACTTCGAGTGGAGGAGGTCGATCTATGTCAGATAGGGGCTCTTGAACAAAATGCGAAGAAGGAGAAGCTTGATGGGACTCAAGCTAGACCAGGATCAAATTGTTTGAGTGAGCCACATGGAGAGATTGCATACACCAAGAGGACTGTTAGGTCGAGGCATAAGTCGAAAGACAACTTTGAGGCGGAATTGTTGAAGAAGGTTGTTGAGATAAGGCGCAAGACTAAACCAGTGGAAGATGAAAGTTCCTTTGAATTGAGGTTTGTGCAGGTAACAGTACATGGAAAGAAGTTTGTTGCTTTGGTGGACATGGGAGCTACTCATAGTTTCCTTAGTCGAAAGGTGGTCGGAAGGTAGCTTCATCTTTTAGGAAGAATAAGGTTGAGATAGAGAAAGAGTTGAGTGCTCTCAAGGCAATCAATTCTGGTATGAAAGTTGTGGCTAGTGTTTTGAAGAACACACATGTGAGAGTAGGCTCATGGTTTGAATAGATGGATTTAAGAGTGATCAGCATGGATGATCATGCTATGGTGTTGGGGTAGGAATTTATGGTTGCAGCACAAGCCATACCGATGGTGGATCGTGATATACTCTTGATTAAAGCTGGAGGGAAGACCATGATTGGTCTTATGACAAGGAAGAGTCGTTTGGGATATAAACCAAGGATTTCTTCATTAGTTCTATATGAGAAGGACCCTGATGTGAGACATGACTATGTGGAATAGGGGGAACTTGGATGTATGGCTCAAACAACAAAGGAGAAGTGCATGACTGACCTTGTTGCAAGAGCCATGAAGGAGAAGAAAGATGGAGGTGGGAATATGACTTCACTTCGGAGACATGAAGTTGAGACTTCTACCAGGGATCTTTGCCATGATGATGTTGTGGAGAGAGGAGGCCTGAGTGCTTCTTATAATGCAGGCCCAGGGAAGGATTATGCAGGGAGAGACCCAATTGGCATTGTGGACTATTGCAGATATGATATGGATATATATGATTTTCGGTTGACAAGGGAGAAGCTTGGAAAGCTTGGATGTACTCAGGAGGAGGTTGTTGTTGTGCATGAGTACTTGAGGACACAACATCAATCTGATACTTGGGTGGATGAGAGCCGGGGATTCAGCTTCTTGGCCCTTGATTTACACTAAACCTTTGGAGGTGGGTGTGTGAAGTGTCTTGATGACATAGGAAGGACTGCACCACCCTCACAAATGGGCCTTTGGGGAAATGTCCCTCACACATTGATGGATGATGCTTGGATGGATGTGGTTGCTTCGACATTTAACCTTAGATAGCACATGGATTAGCATCATGGACAACATATTGCAGAGATGATGGAGGCTACTTCATGGACCTGGATATGGCTTATTTGACACTTGATGGACAACATGTTGCAGATGAGATGGAGACTATGTCATGGACCTGAGCATGGCTTATTTTGATGCGATGGATTCTTGATCGAGTTGATGATGTGAAAGGATGCTATAGAAACGACTGATTATGGCATGAGGATGTGCATTCTCATTATTTGAGCGTGATGGTTGGATTGATCACCTAACTAATTCGAGTCATGGGGGCTATAACAATGTACAAATATATGACTGAGTTATGTTGGAGTATCATGGCAGTAGATTCACATGATATTGACGATACATGATGAGTCGACATGATATATGTTGCAGTGATAATTTGTAGCTTGATTTGGAGGAATTGACTTTCCACGATGGGAGCAGCATGCGGATATTGCGACAAGTGTGATTGATGATCATGGATTGAGATGATTTTCCCATGTACACATATATATGGAGTCACGAGCCTTAGAGGTTTGTGTGATGATGGAGCAAAGATTGGTAGCATGGACATTATGGAGATGTTCGAGCTAGCGACACTTCGTGATGATGTGATGGATTTGTCGAGGATGAAAACCTTATTCTTAGTTGGGGAGGATGTTACACCCACGAGTTGTAATCATATGCGACTGAGTTGTAGCAGGCATGCCCATGTGCAACGGGCACCCATATTGACCAACTCAGGCATGTGTGACGGGAAAGTGTGACGAGCGCGCCCATAGCGGTCAAGCGAGTCGTGAATTTTTGTGAGTGGGGTGAGCGAGGGCGTTGGGTGGGCACGCACCCATAGCGAAAGGGCGAGTCATGCGGATGGACGAGTTAGGTGAACGGGCGGCCGACCCAAATGACCCGAGTGACCCATGGTTAGCAACATGGAGTTGATCTGAATGGGAATATTAGTGATGCTATGCTAAGATCATGTTCATAATATAAAGATCTATGACTAAGGTTTATCCTCCAAATGGCAAGTAGAAGTAGGTGTTTGACTAAGGTTTATCCTCCAAATGGCAAGTAGAAGTAGGTGTTTTTATGTGTTTTTGTTAATTTATGTTCATGAATTCTTTTACATGAAATCAAACATAGAATGGAAGTATGTAATCAACAGTCTTACACCAACCATTGTTTAAGGAGTTCGCTCCTCCTAGGCTACATCTCCTTGGATCATCTCTAATGGCATGATCCCTTCTCATTATGCTCAATGATTTGTAAAGAGGAGTACAAAAAATGTTGAACAAAGGAATGATTAGTTTATCCTACAAAGAAACATACTGCTGCAAGAACATCATCCCATGAACATGCTAACCTTCAGTCAAGCATGTAAACAATCAGCAACAATAGGCATCTAAATCAAGATCCTAAACTCCATCTTCAAAGAGCTACAATTGCACCACAAAACACCTTGTAGTACATGAACAAATCTCTCCTTCAAAGACATAAAGAGGAAAGAAGAATGAGAAGCTACAGCTCTGATGCATTTGTTGTTTCAGAAAGAATATGGAGAATATTCAACCCCTACAAAACCATCTTCATCATCAAACTTCTCCATAAGTTGTTTCAACACCATAGTTTATCATGGCACCCTTCGGCTTCAACCTACAAAAATCCTATCTAGAGTGCTCTATGGATCCCGAGACCTGTTCCATTGAGTCTGGAATAGTAAAAAATGGTCCCTTAGCCTCTTTTTGCATCCAGTTTGGTCGAAAATTGAGAAAGTTATGAATTCCCCAAGTTTCTCCACAAGCTGCTCCACAAATTGCCCAAAATCCAACCACTAACCACCAAATTTGCCCAGATTTTGCTAATTGGCTAACAAATCTGCCGGAATCCAAGCAGATTTGTTGGGCGCATTAAATGTCCTCCAAGGCCTTATGAAAGGAAAATTTTGTTGGGCATATGGGGGCCATGTGCCCAAGGGCTAGCCCTCGGCGCTGGCCCCTCTCCCCTAACATTAAACTTAACCGCAAAGTGTTTGGGAGTGGTCACATATGGTGGCTTAGCCTAGAGGTTAGGTTGGAGCAGTGGAGAGCTAGCGGTTATCCTAACCGTGACATCTGCATTCACATGCATTGGCTTAACCTCGCTGTTTATCAATTGCAGGCGGTTCTAGTTGACGGTTACAATAACAGTGACGGAATTGTCACATGATGGAGTTGTGGAGCGATGGTTTAGGAGTTGGTTTGAGGACCTCGCGGGTGGCTTAACTATGATGTTAACTGCTGGCGATCTCCCACCCAACTCCGCCATTTATAAAACTTAAATAATGGTGGGAACCTTATAAGGTTAAGTAACACCAGCGGCGGAGACGGTAATACCTTTGGCTTGTATACAGGAGGTCACAGGATTGAGGCCCAATGACTCCATTCGAACCCTTGCATCAAAATTTTAGGTGGCCCTTCGGCTGCCACGTGGTGGCCTCTGGCCCTGCCACGTGGCAGCCTGTGATTGGTCGCCTTCAACAATTCAAAACCCAATCAGCACTTGCCACAGGGTCCTGTGAGAACGTGCCACTTAGTACAAATCCATTCGCCGAGGGTCCAGTCAACAACACACATCACCTGCCAACTCATCGCCCGGTCAGCTTGCCACGTCAGCACTACGAAATGCTAACTGTACAGTGTTGTACCATTTTCTTTTCTTTTTTAAATTTCCCTATTTTGGAAAATGATTAGAACGTGATATCTTGAGCATACGATATCGGTTTTTTGCGAAACGAGTTGCGTCAGAATCAAGACGATGAGATCTATGCGGTTGTTTAGGTTCCACACCAATCCAACGACTTCAAGTGTTGAGAAAAAAATTAGCTCTTGATCACTCTTCCCCACTGAAAAGTTTTTGGACCCCAAAATCTTACTTTCAGTCATTCAACTTCTAAAGGTTCAGTTCCTCCATTCATATAAACTAGATCAAATCGACGTTTGTCGTGCCTTGACCTGTACTTGTCTAGGCTCTTTTTCAAGCTGACCTTGGAATCAAACTGCTTGAATTCTAGTTCAATGTTCTTGTCTTGTCGATGTTGCTATGGTCATGCAAAGCAACATCATTCCCAAAAATAATTCTCAAGGCAATCTTCTGCAAAATCTTCATCAAGGATAAGACCAAAAAAGAAACTACGACAATTGAACTAACAAGTTCCACATAGTGAATGCTTGCAACTGAGTGCCTAACACATTAGTATCCTACTACATGTGCTGCTACTACTCAGGAAACAGTTTGAAAATTCTTTCTAAAAACATAAATAGAAATGCATTTTTACAACATGGAAATAACTTGACATCCAAATTTTCCATTAAAAATGACTATTCACAAGCCAAACTTAGCATGAAAATTCTCAAAGCAAAACATTGTTGCATTTAAAGTGATTTATTTATGAATATCACTTTTTACAATAGTCCAACTATGGGACATGCAACTAGTGTAAAACAATATTTATGACTTCAGTTGGACAAATAGTCTGCCCATTTCTTACCCAACTAGGCAAGTGAACCCTCTATTTGTTCTTCCTCTTCTTCTGGAGCTGCATCAGGTATGGCCACATCTTGCGCCACTCTTGCCATGGTTGCTTCCTCTTCAGATACATGCATAACTTGCTTTCCCTTGCCAGGATGAAGATGTGGAAACAGTCTCCAACATTTTGCAACCCAATGTCCATTGATTTTGCAGTGAGTACAAAAGTTCTTTTGAGCTCCTCTTGGCTCACATGCCTCAAACTTTGGATTAACTTTTCCCTTCTTGGGTTTCTTTCCAATAGACATGTACATCCTCTTGAGAATCGCTTCCCTCTTTTCACACTTATCTACACTATGGTTAGATGAAAGGAAAAAATCACATGGAAATACATTCTCCAACAAGTTGTTCAAATTTGCATTTTGTTTTCCATCTTGAAAAACATTTGATACAACAGGATGTTTATACCTCTTTTGCTTGTTTTTTTACTTACTCTTCTTGCATGAAGAACTTGCATGGCGAGTAGAACTTTCAAAGTGAGAAGAACATAATTTATTTTCTTCTTCATCTTTTCCATCTCTCTCTGGAGATACCTTCAAGTCTTCTTTGTACTTGAAGAACCAAGCAAGTACTAGTTCTGGGTGCAAATTCCAACACCTTGCCTCCGCATGTCCTCTTTTGTGACAAAAGGTACATGATACCCAATAATTGTCATCAGAAGACCATTCTTCTATTACAACATAACCCAAGCCTTCATACTGAGGTCTCTCCTTGGCTTATATTGGATTCTTGATGCCTTGTTGGTTCACACCAAGACCTCCTCCATTGTAACCCACTTTATACAAGATCTTGGATCCAAGTCCATTACCATACTTTTCAAAAGCTGCGAATGAACTTTCTTCAACACTTTCATGAAAAGAAGAAGCATGCAAATGCTTACCAATGGTACCATATTTTGCTTGAGGTACAAAGATGTTTTCAATCTCCCTTTTGATCTTGGATGTGTCCACTTGGACTCTTTGGTTCTCTTCCTTCAGCTCCCCAAAATTAGGTACTGATTGAACCTCATCCTCCACATCATGTGGACAAAAGGCACAAACTTGTCCATCATCTTTTTCCGAAGGAATTTCTACGCATGCATCTTGCATAAAGGTTGTAGAAAAACATGACTTTTGGAGAGGATGGTGGCTTGACATCATTCTTGTCTCCTTCCTTCCTTGAAGAACATTCTTCACCTAGAGGTGGTGTAGAACTTTCACCATGCAACTTGGTGTTCCTCTCTTCATAGAGGACCTTCACCATATCTGCCATGTCTAGAAAATCCTTTCTGAGAGCATTTACATCTTCTGACATCTTGGTAAACTCTCCTCGTTGGAACATACTTTGTTTGAAGCCTCAATCTGGAACTTTGAGGTAGAACTGGTGGTAGAGACTTGCTCTCCTTTCCAAAACCTTTCTCCTCACTTGAGCTTCAAAACTCCTTCACTTGCAACAACAAACAAAACCTTCTTGCACAAAGAAAACCATGAGCTCTGATACCAACTTGATCTGAATGGGAATATTTGTGATGTTATGCTAAGATCTTGTTCAGAATACAAAGATTTGTGACTAAGGCTTGTCCTCCAAATTGCAAGTAAAATTAGGTGTTTTTATGTATTTTTGTTAATTTATGTTCATGATCCCTTTTCATTATGCTCAATGATTTGTAAAGAGGAGCACAAAAAATGTTGAACAAAGGAATGATTAGTTTCTCCTACAAAGAAACATATTGTTACAAGAACATCATCCCATGAGCATGCTAACCTTCAGCAAGCATGTAAACAATCAGCAACAATAGGCATCTACATCAAGATCCTAAACTCCAGCTTCAAAGAGATACAATTACACCACAAAACACATTGTAGTACATGAACAAATCTCTCCTTCAAACACATAAAGAGGAAAGAATAATGAGAGGTTACAGCTCCGATGCATTTGTTGTTTCAGAAAGAATATGGAGAATAGACAACCCCTGCAAAACCATCTTCATCATCAAACTTCTCCATAAGCTATTTCAACACCATGGTTGATCATGGCACACTTAGGCTTCAACCTGCAAAAATTTCTAACTAGAATGCTCTCTAGATCTTGAGACATGTTCCATTGAGTACAGAATAGTAAAAAATGGTCCCTTAGCCTCTTTTTGCATCCAATTTGGTCGAAAATTGAGAAAGTTATGACTTCCCCAAGTTTCTCCACAATCTGGTCCACAAACTGCCCAAAATTCGGCCACTAACCACCAAATTTGCCCTGATTTCGCTAACCGGCCTACAAATCCGCCAGAATCTAGGTCGATTTTTTGGGCGCATTAAATGCCCTCCAAGGCCATATGAAAGGCGAATTTTGTTGGGCATATGGGGGTCATGCGTCCAAGAAAAATCCTTCGACGTTGGCCCCTCTCCCCTAACATTAAAATTCACCACAACGTGTTTGGGAGTGGTCACATGTGGTGGCTTAGTTTGGCGGTTAGGCTGGAGTGGTGGAGAGCTGGCACTTATCCTTCACATGCAGTGGCTTAACCCTGCGATTATCGTTTGTAGGTGGTTCTAGCATACGGTTACAATAATTGTGACGGAGTTGTCACATGATAGAGTTGTGGAGTGGTGGTTTAGGAGCCGATTTGAAGACCTCATGGGTGGCTTAACCGTGATGGTAATTGTTGTGGGTGCACACATGGGGGACCGCCGGTGGCTAGCCACTAGCGGTCTCCCCCCCAACTTCGCCGGTGATAAACCTTAAATAGAGGTGGGAACCTTATAATGTTAAGTAACACCAGCGGCGGAGATAGTAAGACCTTTGGCTTGTATAGAGGAGGTCACGGGGTCGAGCCCCAGCGACTCCATTCGGACCCTTCCACCAAAATTTTAGGTGGGCCTCGGGCTGCCACGTGGTAGCTTGTGACTGGTCGCCTTCAACAATTCAAAACCCAATTAGCACTTGCCACGTGGTCCTGTGAGAACGTGCCGCTTGGCACAAATCCATTCGCCAGAGGGTCCAGTCAACAACACACATCACCTGTCAACTCATCACCCAATCAGCCTGCCATGTCGGCAGTATGGAATGCTGACTGTGCAATTTTGTAACATTTTGTTTTTTTTAAACGATTAAAATGCAATATCTGGTAATCCAGCTAAACCAAAACATGAGAACACCACAACACATGGCTATCCATAAATGGAAAGGCTAGGCTGAATACACTGTCACACCTTAAAAAAAACATGCCAAGACAACAAAGAACCACATGAAATACCATGCATGCCAAATCTAGCAAGGAAATCATACATGCAAATCAATACCTGCAAAGAATCGTGTTGTAGTTGCTTGATTCATGATCCTCCTTGATTGCTTCCTCCTTTATTCTTTCTTTCCTTTCTTACTCAAATGCCAAAATGCTCCAGAAACTCTATGTGTGTGTGTGAGAGAGAGAGAGAGAATAATGAGAGAGCTCCAAAACTGAACTGAAAAAAGGTACCAACTGATCCTCATAAGCCTTTTTATAGAAGAGGCCTCTATTTTCTTCATTTACCATTATTTTCCTTCATTTTCCTCCTCGCTTGCAACTGGTGACCTTTCATCTCCCTTTTCTCCTAATTTCCATTATTTTCATAAATAATTGTGCCAAAAATTTCATTTTTCCTTTCCAAAGCCTTGGCCTTTGCCTTTGCCTTTGCCAATTTCCTTAGCCATAATAAACCAAATAACACCCACTAGGATGTTTTGCCCAACATTAAGCTTGGAATAAGTGTCTCGTCAATCGTGGTTATTATTTTTAACTTTATTACATGGAATTTTCCCCAAGGTTGTTACAAGTTCTATGTGTTGTGTATATAAAGAATAGGTGTCCATCTAATGCTATAAAAACCAAGACTCCCTATGAAATGTGGTATGGCCACATTACTTCGGTAAGGCATCTCAAGTTTTTTGGTTCCACCTATTAATCCTTGATACCTAAGGAACAAAGAAACAAACTCGGTGCAAGGAGTCACAAGTGTATCTTCTTTGGGTATTCAAATACCTCCAAAGCATTATACCGTCTTTATGATGAAGTGATCAAGAAGTTTATAATATCTAAAGATGTGATATTTCTTGAATCTTCCAAGACTAACAATGTTGTTGAGCGCTAGCTTGATCGCTTGGACAGGTTTGGACATGCAAAATTTTTTCAAGAATTTGATAATGAGATTCCACATCTTGAATGGGGGATTCATATACTGGATCAATTTATGGAATCTTCTTCTAAAGCACTTTATCCCCCACATGAATCTCCAACCACTGATGACACTTCGAGTGATGTGATTGACAGAATTGGGAGACTAAATCTTGATTCAGCCCCATCTCATTCAACTGAGTAGCCTGGGCCATCTCAGAATGGTCCTCCAAAATGGTTGAAAAAGACACTTGAAAGTGTTCATCTTGATGAGGTTGGAAAGACAGGAACAAGAAGATAAACTAGACAAAATCGAGGTGATGTAGACAGTTTTGTTTCACCTGTTAATATGGATGTTTCTTATGATTATGAACTTAATTTTTCTACATATTTTGAACCAAATTCCTTCGAAGAAGCAACTACTCATGATGAATGGAAAGAAGCGATGCGGAAAGAATATGATGCCTTGATAAAGAATGGCACCCGAAAACTGGTTGATCCTCCATTGGGAACCAAACCAATAGGCTACAAGTGGGTCTACAAGAACAAATATAAGCAAATGGCTCACTTGAGAAGCACAAAGCCAGGCTTATAGCATAAGGTTTTGCACATAAGGATGGGGTCAATTATGATGAGACTTTTCCCCCACAGCAAAATGGGCTACCATCCAGACACTCTTTTCCTTGGCAGCACAAAATGGTTGGAAAGACCATCAAATGGATGTAAAAACTACTTTCTTGAATTGAGATCTGAAAGATAATGCTTTTATGTATGAACCAGAAGGATTTGTTGTGAAGGTTCAGAAACATAAAGTATGCAAGCTTGTAAAATCCTTGTATGGCCTCAAGCAAGCCCTGCGAGCCTGGTACGAGAAGTTAACTAAGCATCTTCTAAAACTCAAGTTCAAGCACTATGATCCTTATGTTGCCAATTTGTTTGTCAAGAAAGTTGAAAAAACAATCGTATATCTTGTGGTGTATGTAGATTATCTTTTGATGACAGGGAACAATGAGAGCTATATTGCATCCATAAAGAAGGAATTAAGGAAAGGTTTTGAAATGACAGACTTGGGCTATGTTCACTACTACTTTGGTATTTAAGTAACTCAACATCTAAAGTTTATATTCCTCTCTCAGAAGTACATCGGAGATTTTTTGAACAGGTTTGGCATGAATGAATGCAATACTTTAGCCACTCCAATGGAACAAAATTTAAAGCTCACATCCATTGAAGGAAAATAATTTGAGGATGCAACAATGTATAGATAGCTCATAGGAAGTCTCAACTACCTGATTACTACTAGACCAAACATTTCATTTCTTGTTGGAATCCTCTCTAGGTTTATGCAAAATCCTTGTGAGGGACATTGATCTGTTGCAAAAAGAGTTCTAAAGTACTTGAAAGGAACTCACGACTCTGGAATTAAATATACATAGGTGGGTGACTTTAGCTTGATTGGATACTCTGATTCAAACTTCGATGGAAATCAAGAAACTGGGGTATCTACTTTAGGTTATGTTATGAGTCTTGGATTAGGAGTTGTCTCCTAGAGGTCACACAAACAATTATTTCCAATGGATTCCACAACTAAGGAAAAATATGTGGCAACAGCTGAAGCAACAAAGGAAGTTGTGTGGCTTAGGAAAATTCTCAAAGATTTGCAGGAGAAACAAGTGCATTCAACTCCTCTCATGATTGACAATACTTTTGCAATAAAGTTGGCTAAAAACCCAAATTTACATGATTGAACGAAACACATCAATACAAAATACCATCTGATTTGACATGATGTTGAGGCAAAGACAATCCACCTACGCCATTGTTCCACAAATGAGCGAATTGCAGACATCTTCACTAAAGCGCTTGGAAGAGAAAATTTTGAAAGATTCAAAATGATGCTTGGACTCACCAACATCCCTTCAGATTAAGGGGGGGAACATTGACACATAATCTTTGGGATTAGGTAAATCCATGTAAATATTGTAAATAGAAAATAAGGAGAATTAGAAGATGAAGAAACAGTAGGAAATGAAACCCAAGAGTCTCTCACTCCATGTATATATCTATGATCAATCTTAATGCAAGAATACAATTTGCTTTGAAGAATTAGCCTAACAATAAAAAAAGATTAAAAACAATAAAATAAATAATTACATATGTACACAACAACATTTAAAAAAGAAACTAATTTTAATGTACCAAACATTTAGAGAAATCAAAATTTTTAAAATATATATTTTTAATCATTTAATATAATAGAAAGAAATTAATATATGACATGCAATTAATTTATTAAAAATAACAATTTTATTAATCAATTAAAAATATTACACCTTAATGAATTCATATTTAAAATAAGTTTAAATTAAGAATATTCAATTCCTGGCAATTTGTTATAAAAATATAATTCTATTAATTAATTTATATAATAAAACTAATTTTCAAAACCATTTATTATAAAATTATATGAATTTATATATTTAATTTAAATATATTGAAAGATTACCATTCAATTAGATAAGATAATTGATAAAATATTTAAATTAGATTTTCTGAGAAACTTTTTTATAATTCTATTAATTTCTTTGTATTAAATTTTAATGTTTAATAAATCTTGATTTAAGATATATATATATATATATATATATATATATAATTTGATTTGTTTTTTTCATTTAAAATAAAAGAAATATATATATAGTTAGTATTTGTAAAACTACTTCTCTTTTGTTATATGCAGAAGAACATTTAAACGTTTTGTTGAAAAAAAAACTACAGAACATGGTAAAAATGTTACCATATAGCGAAGGAAATTGTGAATTGTATGCTCAGGTTAATAACACTAAGCCAATCCAATCCTTCTTAGGGCTATTTTTTTATCTCCAAATAAAAATATCTGTGTGTTACATCATACAGAAATCTTGTTCCCATTAAACTACAATCTTGAAATCAAACAATAAGTTAAGAGATTTGAGGAAATTTTTGTTCAGCCAATCCATGAACCCTTACCAAAAAATGAGTGGCACGCATATAGCCCTGTGCTTGGAGCTGAAATGTACTCTTGTTAATACGAAGGGATGACGTTATATAGTACAATTATTTATGTTGGTATTCAAACTTCAACAAAACTCTTGCTGGTTGTCGCCTTGTTCTCTTTTAACGGAATATTAATTTGGGAAATGTATAATTTTAACAGAATTTTAACTTTGTTCTCTGTGTGTGTTTTTTATTGGCAGAAGGCACAACTTTTAAGTCCTCACTCTAGTTGATGTTTATGGTTAACAGTTACTCCCGTGGAGGTTTTTGGTTTTAGTAAATTTCCAAATCCTTATCATTGATATTAGTCTCATGTTCTAGGTTACTTTAAGTAATTGATTTCAAATGAGGTGTCAGTGACAATTAATCCAACAACTTACTGTCAAACGCAAGTTGGGAATAGAATATGACCAAGGCTTTGATAAGGTTTTCCGTGGTAACCACACACATTAGTAAACTTCCAAACTCTTACCATTACTTAGAATGGATTGTTAGTTCCATGTTAATATGTGATTTTTAGTCCATATAATTGATTCCCCAATAAAATAAATGTGACAATTACTCCTACAACTTTGACCTGTAAACAAGCACAATAAACCCATTTCTAATATACTAAGACAACTTTGATTTCATTTGATCAGTACATGTTGTGTAAAATTTAGTAATGGATGCTTTGTAAATCCATATGGGTTCTATTTAGATGTTCAATATCCATTGTGGTTGTGCTTCGTATTTTTCTTAGTATTATTTAGGAGTCTTTTTAATATTTTTATAGATATTGAAAATATAATACTCATTCACAGAGATTGAACCTTAACCCTAGACTCACTACACATGTAGGTTCATCTATTTAGCAGTGATGCAGTTAAAAAGCCCCAAATGTATCTTGCAACTTAAAAATATACCATTCTCTTGTATGTTTTTCATGTATTTCTCATTTTCCATGTAGCAGGGTCCATCGAAAGTATGAAACATGGGTACTCCTTGGATGAGGAATCAAATTCTTCATCCAACGAGTGTTTCCGCTCAAAATTTGAGTAAACCCATAACAGGATAAGTTGAAAATATGAGTTGAAATATATATATATATATATATATATATATATATATATATATAATTTTTTTCCTCTAAAATTTGATGATGTAGCCTAATCTTATTTTATTATTTCCACTATGATTTTATAATTTCCTTAGGATGCCCATTTTAGACCTCAAAACTCCCCTAATGAGTTTAACATGATTTAATTGATATAAATGAGTAGTGTTTGGAGTTTTGACGTGATTCTTGATAATGACTTAGAACTTTGACTTGATGATTGAAATATGTTCTAGACTATAGATCTCACTATGATAGCAAATTTGGAATTTGACTTGACGACTAATGATTTGATTTGACAATTGGTGAGTTTCCTTGATGACCTTCAGTAACTAATATTGGTATTCGATAGTGGTTTCATATTGGCCTCTTTGTTCTTAGCACAATGGTTGAAGTATTGACAATTGTGATTCAATATGAAGAAATCTCAAAATAAATGGATGGAACATATTCTTGGTGTATGCATTTTCATCTAGTGACTTATGTTATGATCATGAGGATGACTTAATATTGTTTTGAAAATGAAATCTCATTGGCATAGATAAAACCATAAATTGACATTTGGATGATGTTTGGTTTGATATTTCTTATGACAACTTGTTAACATAACAATAGAAGAAGTCGTGACTTGATGATAGCTCTACTTGTCACCTAGTCTAAAGAATTTGGTACTGTGATATTGATGATATTGATATTAGTTCTGATTTGGCTTCTAAACTTTGATAAGTTGACTTAGTTGATTTATGTAATACTAAACATATTGGTTTGATAAAGTTTTATGATGACAGAGAGCATTGTATATGTCTGCATTAACACGATGATGTGTCGACCCATAACTCTACTTCATAAGTGTTCCTAGGTATGATTCTGGTTTTGGTTTTGGTTTTATATGCTGACGGTCTACTATTGACAGGTAATGAGCCTCGAATGATCTGAGTAAGAGGAAGATAGCTTCTGAAGCTCGAAATAATTAATCATGGCATGATTTCTGAAGTTGGGAAAAGGAAATATATATTGTGAAGCTATTGAAGAAGTGTTGGAAAGTGGAAATGCAAATCCTTGCACACTCTGATTAAATTTCAAGAAGTTTTCAAGAGATATTGTTGAACTCAACTTGAGAACCAACAGTTGATTGAAGCATTGATGTTTCGATTGAACACCTGTTTGTATATGTTATACATATAAGCTGAGTTGATTCATGATTGAGCCACTTCATTAACATAGATTTGTCACTACGCACCCTTCGATATATTTTCATGGGATGATCTATCTTTAAAAAATTTCCTATGATGTGTGACTGCATGGATGTATTATTGATGTTTAGATCATTATTGACAATCACTACCTTAGTATGAGATCTTCCATGATGTTTTGGGATGATAATTTTGTAACTTTAAACACAACTGAGGATGAGTGCAATGATTGCTAGCATGACTAGCTATGAGGCAGGATGAACAAGCTTTTTTTTGGAGAGATGCTTGAGAAATTTATTAATATGACATGGATACATAGTGATGACGAAGAGTGGGATCTGATTGGCATAGAATCCCATATATAGCTAAGATTGAGTATCGAGACAATGTTGATGTACGAGACAAACTTAGGCTTTTAGTTGACACCTCCTTAAGAGGGAGGATGATCATGGTATCTTTTCTGTGATATATATATTTTTATAACATGATATTTGATTTGACATCTTGCATGAGCAGAAGACAAATGTTATTGAGACAATATTATTATCATATATGAGCATGATGATATGTTGTTGATCTACACAAAGCATCGTTGATCGAGGATATTGAGCCAAATATTCCTCCCCTGTTTGAGCTCCAAGGGTGAGGAATTGAGATAAAGGGCTCCTGGGGTTGAGGGAAATTTGGAAAATAGGGTATCACCCCTATCTTCACCCATAGGGCTAGATATGTCGCTCCCCTGTCTACCCATAGGGTTGGAGATGTCTCTCCTCTATCTGGTCTATACAGAGTATACCCCAGTTGGCATCATACCCAGAAGCCAAGCTTGTTGGGAATACCGCTACTCATTTGGCTAACGGGTTGAGAGTGTACTTGGGGTGTAAAACCCAAGTCAATTATGATGCAGGTGTTCTACCACATGATTTCTTAGAGTCATCGATGGGAAGATCAATAGGAAAGAGGATTGGGTTGATATTTTCTACCCTCTACGATTTCGGGTTGAGAATGAGCTCCCCGATGTGATTCCAAGGTTGAGATGTGCTCCCCTATGTGTTTTCATATATTATTGCTCGGTATGGGGTCGTAGTAGCAGCCCCCCCATGAGATTCTAGGTAGCAACCCGATGGACAGAGGGTGGTAGATTTAGCTCCCCTCCGATGTCAAAAATCTTCTTCTTTTAGATTCGAGAATGTTCAGCATATGAGCAGGGAAAATCAAGAAATAAGTAGGAATAATTAATATATGAATTAAGATGATCAGTGATAATACGTGACTAGATAGGATATGATGGCAAGATGACATGTTAACCAATGGTCAGGTATGGCAAGTGAAATTCTCCCTAGTTGAAAGGGAGTGTTAAAAATATGAAACTAAAGGTAAAATTACACTTTGGACATGTCACTTGATGGAGATAATGATTTCATTGAATTATTCTTTTCAAGAGGACCAAAATCGACCTAAATATCACTCAAATTGGATAAGGGAAAGTGTATTTATGAATAAAATACCACATGTGCATATTTGATAAGGTCGGCCCTAAAGTAAAGTGGACCCCTTGGGAAGGCTATAAATACAAGTGACCTCTACCTCAGTTGGACATCATCATGTGACACTTTTTTATCTTGGTTTTTGGCTCACACAGGTCTGAGGATCTCCCACGGAAGAATGGGTTAACTTTGAGGTGAAATTGCAAGATTTGATGCTCGCATTTCAAATCTAGGTTTTTGGGCCACAGTCGCAGGCACAATACATGATGGATTCGACCACAGTCCCTCGCAAAAAAGGTCATCTGTGCGACTGAATCCTTCCAGTCACACAGACAACCCTCCATCCATGCAACCAAGAGTTAGGGTTTCATAATTCTGGTTGCAGACCCCAGTCGCTCGCAAACTAGGCTTAAGAGAGTGAACAGGAAGTCTGGGCAGATCTGACAATAGTTGCTCACTTATAGTGCTTCAAAGAGCGACCAAGAAGCTATAGTCGCTCGCACGACTCCTCCTCCATGCAACTGAGACCTAAAAGATGAAATCTCAGTATTCCAAAGATTTCTCTCGTTGACCACAGAGTTTTGCAGTTGACCGTAGATAGTGACAGTTCATTATAGTCTCCATAATAAGGGTTTTTATTATAAGTATTGTTTGGTTCATTTCATGGATGTTGTAGTTATTTTGTTGGATAGTTGCATATATGAAGATATGCATCATTGTACTCTCTTTTGTTGAATCATTTGATGACGATCTAATAAGAAGAAGAATTTGAAAGGGTTTCCCCCATAGTGTATTTTTCCCTGATCTTTGACCAATCCTGGTGTCTCTATGTGTGAATTATTTTCTTCTATTGTTCATTTATGTTTTGCTGCATTAGTGATTATGATATTTTTCTTTCTACATAGTTTCATATGTTGTTGAATAATGATGTAAATATGAATAGAATTATGATTTCATGGGGTGAATGTAATATGTTAATGAAGAAATGCAATTATCAAAGCAAAGAACAATATATCCCTAAGAAAAATTAACAACTAGTATATTTTCTTTACTCTAACAGTTGTGTTTACAGAACCCTCTCTTTGTATTATCACTTTATTGTGCATTCAACACCTCTCTATAATTTTTGCAGGACCTTTTGGACCTGTTGTTGGCCGAAAAGCTTGAGTGCTCAAACTTTTTTGTGTCAGCATGACCTTTGTTCAGGCAGGGCAGACGTGTAGGTGCGTATGTGCACAACAAACCCACGCGGCTCACAAAGAGCATAAAAACATTGTAATTTTTCTCTTTCCAGGTGATTGGTAGCTTTTACTGAATTGCCTTCACCTCTGCAATTTTTTTCTAGTCATTTTAGATTGCTTACTTGTTTAACTAATCACAATTAGTAGAGTAATTAGACTATCTTTTCCTTTTTAAATTTCTCACATAACTTAATTAGTAAAGGAGTAAGTGGCCCATTATCCACAAATATTGTTACTAACCAAAGCATTTATTTTTCTTTAGTTTTGGAACTAGGAATAAGTGTTATTACAGAAAGTAAGTAATATTTGCTTCCCTTGTGTCTCCTAGATGAACCCGGGCTTGCATATGAAAACTTTATTAAATCACTTAAGTTTCCATCCCCCCTTTTTGAAACTCACGTAGTGTAATAGGAAAAATATAAAGTGGTCCATTATCCACGCATTATTTCTCTTTCATGCAAGGAACAATCAGAACTTAGTGTAATTAGGAGGATATTTATAAGGATCATCACATATCCACATCTTATCACACTTTGTATGTTCACTTGCCCACTTGCACACACATTACACATCACACACTAAGCTTCTATAAGCTTTATCAAAAAAGGCATCTAGTTTTCGAGGCTTTTTTACTTAGTTTATTTTTGCTTACATTCGCACACCATAAGAAAAGCAAGACTCCTAAAACAAATCATAACTTGAACCAACTTAAATTTCTCCACAGGAGCCACACAAAAATTTATAGTTCATGTTGGGACCATTGGGGGTAGGCATCCCATAAGCTACCATGGTCATGTTACATCTTTGAACAAGAAGTTGACTTTTAGGGTGCTTAAAATCCTTCATCATCCCATGGAAAAGAATCCCCAAGCATGCCAGAGACCCGATTTAGAGGAGGTTCGGCTTAGGTCTAGTGCGTGCGGTACAATTTGGGGCTACCCGAGCCGTCTAGTGCTCAGTACTAGTAATTGACTACCAAGAAGCTAAAGACTCGACTCCTCATGTGGGCCGAAGGTTTCTTAGTGGCCAAAATCTAGGGCATCATTTCCGTATAAGTGGAGGTGTGAGAAGCACTAAAGCCTCATTCATTACCTTGGTTGATTCTTCGGCTGCTGGAAAGCATTGCTTGCTCTCTTAGGATGTTGCCCCAGTACCCATCAAAAGATATCTCCGCAAGGCCCAGTTACTTTGAGAGTGTTAAGGATAAAAAGGTCTTCATACGAACTTTTATCATACGCAAAAACAAATGAAAATAATTTTTTGTTTGATTGATCACATATTCTAAGTTAAAGGGGAAGTAATCATTTTATTTTCCCTTTGTTTTATGTATGTGAATTACTTGCTTTGATATTTATCTCCTTCCCTCAAACACAAAAAGTAACACACACTCTACTCAACACCATAGGGGACCCCATGGCTCCCCATCAATCTAGACATTTTTAAAACCTCCCCCCATTATCGAGAGTTGTGTTAGGTCTCTTGCCATTTAGGTGTAGAAGACAACACACAAGCATCGTTATAGGATCTTCCTTTAACAGTGAAACTTTTCTTGGGACCCCTCCCTGTCAAAGAACCCCTTTCATGATCCCGCAACAGTCCCTACATGCTACCCCTTTAGGAAGCCCACACACCACCCTTATGGAAATTCCACAAGCCACCCACCAAGGTAGTCCCTCTCACACTTCCCCACAGGGAACCCCTTTACATATAGTTGTTCAAAATCGTTTTGCGACGGTGAACAAATTTCAAGTCCCATTTTTAGCTTCCTTAAATCTACCTTATTTAAGCCAATTAACCAATGACCCTATCGCACATAGCCCAAATTTGCCACCCATGCCAACTAAAATACCTTCGGATGTGACATTCAAAGGGGAACTAGGAGAAGACCCTAGAAACTGTGTCATGACCTTGCACCTTTGGTCTTCATATAATAGTATCACAGAAGATAATATTCGCCTAAGATTGTTTTAATGCACCCTTTTGGGGCTGCAACGAAATGGTATGTAGGTCAACCTTCTAGGGAACATGGAAACTTTGGTTCTCTATCCACCGCTTTCCTCACATTCTTCCAGCTCTCGGTCCGTCGGGAACTGAGCTTGGAACTCCTTACCCATTTCAAACAAACACGTACTACGCACATATTGGACCACATCCACGAATGGTAGAAACATCATAGCCTGTGCAAAGCTCACCTGGAAGCTAAACTCCTCCTTGACCTATTGATATCTCTCACATCGAAAATGTCAAAATATGTGGTGAATTCATCCCCACAAAACAAGGAAGAGGTTGTCATCAAAGCTAAACAATTAGAGCTCATATAGACATAGTCTAGATACCTCTATCATGTTCTTCCAGATGCCCCCGCCTGCAAACTTTTAAACAAGAGAAATCAGGCGCATCCAATGTTGCCAATAGATTGATTTGGACCATACCCCAAAACAAACCCGGAAACACCTACTAGTATCCTAGATATCCATACAAGGGGTAACCATTTGGTGCTATGCCTGTAGCGCCACCACCACAACATACAGGATATTTCCCTGGTCAACCTATTCCTATGTAGAATCTTGCTATGTAGGTTAACCAATGTCATCCCATGCAGGGTGCCCAATACCCTCCCACGTAGGGTGGATCATATCCTCCCTCACAGGGAAACCTATACCCCCTAGGAATGTGGAAGCAATTCTCCCTCCCCATAACTCATATACTAGTTAAGGACAAGGGAACCAATATTTCCCTTTCCTCGCACCCCAACAAAATAACCCACCAACACAAGGTAATGCATGAATTAATCTAGTGCAACCCTCTCTCTCTCAACAACAACAATCATTTGAACAACTGAACACAACTAACCCACCTAACGCTGCTAAGGAAAAAAAAAACATGCCAAAGGGAGAGCATGGCCAGGGGGGAAACAATCAACGACAACCTCCACTGGAATCGGCTGGGGGAAACCCCAACCAAGGACAAACTAATAACAACCCATAGAGGAAAAACAAGAACACAAGTCTACAAACTAATCATGCTTGTGCCATCTGTGGGGAATACAGTCATTATACTCATCATTGTCCTCAACTCCTTGAGTTGTAACAGGTGAAATATATTAGGGGGTAGGGAGGGAAAAACCAACAAACTGCAGTAATACAAAATCCATTCCCCCACCAGGGAGTGGTTAATACTTAGTAGGAACCCTCCCAACAACATCAGAACCCTCCTGGAGGGAATTCCCCGAATAACTCAAGTCGTGACATTGACATGGCAGGGGAATACATTCTCTTACAGATGTGAAACAGAGATTACGGAACTCCCCCATAAACCAACCCATCTACCTTGACCACTTCAACGCCTATAGTGTCATTGACCATCCCTCGACATTTGATCGAACCCATGCCCGAAATGGTCAAAGGGCCTTTGTGATGAAAAATACATAACTCAAAGGTTGCACATAGCTATGAAATAGTCAATGACTTAGCCCAATCTCCATCATCTATGTCAGCATTGGAATTCCTGCAAATGTTCCCAACCCAACGAAAATCCCTACTTTCTGTATTAGGATAAATAGACCCTGTCGATTCTTGATTAATGGCTTTCGACTTGGATAGTGTTTCCCCACGTCTTCCATCGATATTTGCCTTCCAAATATCAGTTACAATCCAAAATATCACCATTCACCGTTGCATAGTTGATGAAGGAGCATCCACATGTATTATGTCCAAAAAAGTCTGTGAAAAACTTGGATCTCTGGAACTCAAACCATCTAACATCACTCTCAAAGCATATGACAGGCACCCTTCAGCCCCAATAGGCCTATTATAAGATGTGTCGGTACAACTTGCAGGTGGAACTGTGCTCATTGACATCGAAAACTAGACGTGCAGTTGGATTACAATATCCTTCTTGGCCAAAGTTATATGTATGCAATGAAGGTAGTGGCATCTTCTATATTCAAGATAATGATGTTCCCCCATGAAGGAAAAATTGTTACAGTTGACCAACTCACACACTATGAGAAGAAGACATTATCCGCCCTTGATGGTGTGCTACCTTTCGTAGGATATTCTCTTGAGTTGACCACAACCTACACTGAATTTGGACCTGGACAATTTAAACCATCAACACTCCTCGATACTTACCCTGGAGACCCCCCTTTGTTGGAGGACGTTCCGGAAACTACTTGAGCTATGGTGTGCATGATAAGTTCATCAAACATCCCACCGATTCAGGAACCAGTTCCATACACCACTAGTTCTGCAACTGTTGATTATACGTTCCTACCATACACTACCATTCAAACACCCTTCTTATACCCTCCACCTAGTTTTGTCTTGCACCAAGTCATGACAACACTCACACTTCTAAATATGGCTCTAACAATATCGGTATGGTATCTAGCCCCTCAGGCCATGTCAGCAAATTCAGGTATCACCTCAACGAGCATCATTCCTATGGCACCTCCTCAGGAAAACTTCCAAAAATGAGCAACTCCTACATCGACACCAGTTGGTGCCATCAAGAGGGATAAGAAAAAAGGTAAAAAGGTGGAGGCCTCAAACTCCTCAAATGCGATTCCACCTTATGCTTTGTGTGAAGTAGTCGAGCACCCTACCAATATATGCCCTGAGTTAGACAAGTTAAAAGCTCTTCTACATGCCCCAAAAATTCCAGTTACCCAAACTCCACCTATTGGAGAGAAGGCCACACCAACACGTAACAAAGAATTTTTCACTAACCATGCATGCGTTATATGCACAAAATACGGGAATTACACTCATCACTGCCTTGAACTACCTTGATATCGAGATGCATTGAGTGCACTCGTTCAAGCTAATATTGTGGCTCCATCAATACCTTCCACTTCACCCGTTGATGGATCCCACACATATTTTATGTTCATGAGGAAGAAGATTCATGCTCATATTCTTCTCACCCCACCTCCCACTAGACAAGGAGGAAACCAAAGTCAACAACACTTGCCTCGATATGTGCCTTATGCGACGAACTGGGCCATCTTATTAACCAGTGTCCAAAATTGCGAGAATTTAACCGATGATACCCACTTCCTTATGTTTCCCATAGCAACAAACCTAGGTGTAGACGTCATAATTGCTAGATTTTTATAGGAAACCATCATGTGCGATGTTTCCCTCACCTTCCCTAATTCTGCGAAATGTTGGATTTATGCATCAATTCATTGCTGAGAACTTAGCATTAGTCCCACAAGACAGTCCACCCCCGGATGACACCACATCTGTGGAGGATGATGGATCCAAGACCATCTTATGAAAATACAGCCAACCACCCATCAACATGTTACCTCCCACCACTATTGGTCAGGATCTAGAAGAAATACAAAACGACGTCAGGCGAGATTGTCAAAATCACCCCACACATATGCCCTATGCAATAGACCCAACCATCCGGTTAATCAATGCCAGGAATTGGGAAAGTTTAGAGACATCTTTCGCTTTGTGGTCCATATTCCATGACCTACTCGTGCAACCCACGCTAGTCACTCACATCATCAGTGTCACATCTTCTTTCAAGCATATCATACATAGAATTTCTAATACCTTCCATGTTTTCGAGTAGCGAGAGCGGCATTGAGACAAACTAACCTTGGGGAAGCCCAACATGCCAATACTAAGATCTCGAGATGCCCAACACCCCAAAATGTTGCATCTCATGACACTAACCATGCGTCATCATCTCACGCTATGAGCGATGCTGACACCTACACCATTTATTCTATTAGCACTAGATATACATGCAACATTTGCACCAGTAACTCTCATAGTTCTAAGACATGTCATATGTTACAAACATTTAGACAGCTTAGGATTCAGCATCAACCTCATATTGAGGAATACACTTTTTCCCCTATATTGCTAATGAGGTAGCAAGAACTTCGTCCCACTCATTATCAACCAACAATTACGGAAATTCTACCACCACCTAATGTTGAAAACACACAATATCACATACGATTCATTTCCTCATCCGTAGGAGCCATGATTCGTGTTGTTTTCTCATCATTTTTTGGTGTCGAAATTACTAAACCCACCACACCGGTGATACCACCACCGACGGTGCAAACCCATACCATCTCCACATTTTCAACTTCGCTAGGTTCCACGACATCAACCACTGAATCGTATTCTTGTTTTTCGACCAACACATCTAGGCCTAAACTCCACCCTCACGGCCTTGCATAACCCAGTTCAACATTAGATAATATTTTTCACTCAAATGAAGATATTCTAGAGGCCATGACGAAACCCGAATGTCCATGGGACGCCATGCACCATCGTTCGTTCTTTCTACTTGAAAAAACATTTGTGCCTACT
This sequence comes from Pinus albicaulis, assembly GCA_034641835.2. NCBI lineage: Eukaryota > Viridiplantae > Streptophyta > Pinopsida > Pinales > Pinaceae > Pinus > Pinus albicaulis. The sequence goes on along the minus strand of CM076578.1, from coordinate 1,727,068,233 downwards.
TACGCACCGAGCCACGATATTTGTTCCATAGAATCAAAATATTCATACCTCCATGATAGGTATATTGGTTTAAGAATCTCATCCCGATACTAGATGCATTCGAGGAAGGGAGCATGTCAAATATCTCACCTACCATTAAGGTTGATATTTCAAACAAATCTGGCATAGTCAAAGAGATCTAACTAGAGGAATATTGCTCTCAACAAGAGGTGGCCTCAAACACTGCCTTGTTCCATGAATATAGGGATATATTTGCATGGGCTTACTCTAAAATCCCAGGTATCAGTCCCAACATTGTGGAACTATGGAGTCTTCACTCAATGAACCTTTGACCTATCACGTGTGTTCGTGGCATATTAAACAATACCCTTAATTTGACTACATCTTGGAAAATACCCCTAAACATATTATTTAACCCCCTACCAATACAAACCCAATACACCTTCTGAATTTAAAAAACCCCTACTTCCACTAGATATTGTAGGTGTCCATTTTTTCAATAAACATTTTTACACCCCTTTTAATTTTTCATTAACTTTGAGCTCCATTTTTTATACATGTCAATATAAAATCCCTTTACCCCTATATATCCCCCTATATATTCATTAGAGGAAATTTCAGCCTAAAAGTGCCCATGAATTTTCATGTAATCTCCACGTCATAAAATGTAAACCAATAAAAATCTTTTAAATTTAAAAAGAGGTACATGTAAATATTTTGGAGGGAAAAAAAAAAAAAAACTACTTTTTTTAATTGTATTTTTGGCTTATCTCCATATAGGTTTAATCAAATTTCGATTGTATATGCTCGTTGGATGCGGAATTAAATTCCACATCCAATGAGTACCCATTATGCATACTTTTGAGAAGACTCAAATTGATAAAAATTGCAGATACATTAAAAAAATGTGTTAAACACGTTTTTAAATGTATCTGCAATTTTTATCAATGTGGGTCTTCTCAAAAGTATGCATAATGGGTACTCCTTGGATGTAGAATTTAATTCTGCATCCAACGAGCATGTACACTTGAAATTTGAGTAAACATATAGGAAGATATGTCAAAAGTACAATTAAAAAAAGTAGTTTTCTTCTTTTCCCTCCAAAATTTATAATTCTTATTTTATTATTTTAACTATTATTTTATTATATTTTCTTAGGAGGGCCACTTTTAGGCTGAAATTTCCTCTAATGATGCCATTTTTTCAAAAATATATATCCCTCAATATGAACCCACACAGTATGGTATTATTCCCCAAGTTAAACCCCTGTGTGTGCAACACCATATTGACACCTGGCCTAACACCTACCCTGTTAGGCAAAAACATGGTCAATTACACCCCTCTAAGCAAGAAGTGATCAAGCAGGAAATTAATAAACTCCACAAAGTTGGTTTCAGCTACTTTATCACTTACACTTCTTAGGTTTCTAACCCTATACCCATCATGAAAAAACAGGGCACCATTCGCGTTTGTATTGATTTTAGAGATCTGAATTGAGCATGCCCAAAGGAAAATTACCCTATGTCATTCATTGACCAAGTTATCGACACTTATGCGGGTCATGAATCCCTATCCTTTATGGATGGGTTATCTGGGTACAATCAGATCCAAATTCGCTACACAAATCAATATAAAACAACCTTCACAATCCCTTATGGCACATTCACATACCAAGTGATGCCCTTTGGCCTTAAAAACATTAGTGCCACCTTCCAAAGGGCCATGAACTACATCTTCCACGATCTCGCTCATCTCATTCTCACCTATTTGGACGACCTTACTATACGATCCAAAATGCACGATGACCATTTGGAAGACCTTCACCTGGTGTTTCAATGATGTCGACAATATAACCTACACTTGAACCCTATCAATTGTGTCTTATGAGCCAATGCAAGAAGATTACTAGGATTCTTTGTTTCCCAACAAGGTATTAGAGTCGATCCTCTCAAAGTCCAGGCCATCAAGAAAATATCAACTCCAAAAAATTTAAAGCAACTCCAAAGCTTGCAGGGTAAGGCCAACTTCTTACGTTGCTTTGTTCCCGACTACGCCACTTGTGCACAAGGATTCTTGCGCCTTCTTCGTTAAGATATCCCTTTCCACTAGAATCAGGAGGCACAAAACTCGTTTGAATCCTTGACAGATGCATTATCTCAAGCCCCTTTGATTAGCCCCCCTAACCACAACAAGGACTACCCCCTTTACCTCTCAACATCTGATGTGGCCATCGCTAGGGTATTAATCCAAGAAGGACCTGATAATAGAGAGCACATAATTTATTACGTAAACAAGAAACTCTCCAAGCCTGCATAAGAAAGCACAAATGCAGAAAACACAAACCACATACTTGTTTTCCACCAAGGATCACCAGGAGGAAGCCCCATGTTTGGATCACCGCTAAATTCCACACCATGGTAGGGGTATTGTAGGATCTTCTAAGGGTTGGATCTGAACCAACCCTCTAGCGTGGTGTTCCAGTAACGTCCCATCTCGTAGCCACCAGCCCGTGGCATCACTGGAGCCCACTGTCTGATCTGTGGGTCTCTCGCAGGACCTGCTGGCACTGCCACTATAGAATGTATCATCACCACTCTCATAAAGGATGCTACACAGGATGCTCGCGTAACAAAAACTTTGTGACTAGCCCAGGCATGCCTGTGTCAACTATGACATCATCCCTTTGTACCCAAAGCCAACTCCAGTCAAAGAAATGTCGAGTCTGTAGTCTCTCCAAGACCGCAATCTGTGGCCCCGACACTCAGTGAGGGGAGGTCGACCCATCAAGTCATACAATCATCGCCAACGCAACTCGCTTGGCTAGATTAGTAATTGTACCAACTTGAATGCTACCATGATCAACTACATGGGACCTGCAGTGGTCCCTCGCCCATACATGTATGTCCACCCTCCCTGTTGGCAGTGACGTCCGTAGTGCCTCCGTAGTACCTCTCCATGAGGCACTAGTCCAGTAAAAAGGTAAATATAAACAACAACTGTAATAGGAAAATCTCTGCCTCGGATCCGGAAGACCTCATGCTCTGCATCCCAACATCATATCAAGAAGCACAGGAACTCGTCCTAAAACCTTAGTATGGGGTTGTGAGCGAACTTCAGTAACCCCTATCCTGCCAAATTATCATTCCCTGCAGCATCACCAGCAGCAACAGTGCAGAGAGGCTCCCAGTCATGCTCTCTACACAAAATACCCATCCTTCCAATAAGGATGTCAAAAAGTCAAAATTAGCCTCCCACGAAAAAAAATCTTTTTTTTCAACCCCGTGCGCTTGTTTCTATAACAGGTGCATATGCACATGCCTGCTTTTCTAACAAACGTGTGGTTCACCATGTAATGGCGCCCTTCAGACGCACAGGCCATGTCCCTATTCGTCGGTAAGCCACGAGGACGTCGACCCCTTGGTTGCGTGCCTATTCTCTATGCAGGCATGCAGAACACGCGGTTGTCCCAATAATAGTGTTGCAGACTGCATGTCATTCATCTAGATTGTCACGGGGTCACCAAATCAACGATGCCACGACTCTTTTGCCTTCAGCCGCACCCTCAATGCAGTTTTCTGGTCTGGACCCACAGGTATCCCTAAGTCGCCTACGAGGATTGCACGACTGTATCGTAGTCCCTCATGTGGTCGAATATTTTTCCCTAAAAATGGGTCGCAGAGGTTGCCTTGTACGACCTATCTAACCTAAAATACTAAAATCACAAGGTTGAGATGACATGCTCTTACCCATCTCTCCACGTGCGCTTCCTGAGTGCACAGGTTGACCGCAACGACAAAAAAGCTCCTAGAACCTCTTTTCCCTCCCAAAATATAAAGTACAAATGAGGTGGCATATGGACCACTTTTCCCTATATATCGCCCCCTTTGTCATCTTCCATAGCGTATTATAGGAGCTTAGGACCTTTATTCTCAAAACCATCAGAGGCACAAGGATCAGGACCATGTCACCTTCATCATGGTAACCTTTGTTCCATTTCAATCCCAAACTCAATTTTGGACCTGCTTAGAGTACCCCTTCACGTGCGCCTTCTCATGTTATTCGATTCATCTTGTTCAATAGATTTTAGCTTATATATGTTTTCATCAAGATGTTTTCACTTGGGGTATTGGTTGTTGAGGTTTCAGGTACATTGGCAACTTCCCATCAAAATCAATACCCCGGTGATCGTCTACAGTGCAGGTATCATTTGTCACTCAGCATGATAGGCTTCCTATAAGTCTTTGCATATCCTGACATCATTTCTCTTAAATGCACCATAGAGTCCATCATCTCGACCACGGTTACCACTACCTTGCCTCGCACATGGTAAACGTCCATGTTGGTCGATAAAACCTTACCACTCATGGATTACCTCATGTTATAGACCCCCACATTTTATTGGAATCCATGACCATCTACTCCGGCCCGAGAGCCATTTCACTTGCATGCCTTGAAGATTAGTCCCATTCTTCTCTTCTTCACTAATTGATAACCAACCCTACTCCCAGACCACCTCATTCATTTGTGACAGATCAAGACGAATGCACCCCTGTATTCTACATTGGTCCTATCATCCCTCTATAAAACGTAAGCTCAATTTTCTCACTTCATCATCCTCATCAACCCCACATCGAGACCAACCAATGGGTTCCTCGCCCGCCACAAAAATAAGTTTACCTCCATCATCATGTAGGTCACCATTTTATAAGGGGAACCTGTCTCTGTGTATGTACATCCAAAAAAACCTTTACATTCTTTGGAAAGTGTTCAATAATTTTTTAGGAAAAGGCTTCCCACCCATATTTTCATGCCTTCTACCTGGCGACAGTTTCTAGTTGCCCTTGGTCGGAGCTCGTACATCACCCACATTCATTTACACCCTTCACAATAGTCAGAGCATACTCACACCTACCTTGGATGTCCAACCGACTTCAGGGACACTCTTCGAGAAAAATTGTCCATATCCATTCATATCGTCAACTTTCATTATCATGCCTTGTTGACCCACCTTATTACAGTATGTTTCACTCGACATCTTGATTTCCCGGATCAACATCTCAGGCGGTTGAGGCTTCTTTCAGGTCGACTTAAACACCCATCTTCCAAGATCGAGGTAGTACCTTGGGTGCTTCCCCCCCTTAAGGGACATCCTCGAGTGGCACAATGGGAATCATTATCGCCCATTGATGTCATCGGTCTCCCTGACATTCGACACCAACATAAGATTTCATGTTAGGGTGGTATCATACTTTGTGGTTATTACATTTCTCTCATTTAGTCGAAGACCCACACATCGCTTAGCTTCTCACTCAGAAGTGCTTATAGTTTGATGTGTGGGATGTACCCGCAGTTGAAGATCCATGCATCCACAAGCACCTCACTCAAGGAGTGCTTTACCTTTTATGATGCAAGGAGGCCCATAGGTCGGTATTTTTGTCAAAGAAGTGCCCATGCGGGCATAAATGGCTATCATCATCAAACATCAACACGTCTACCAACACAACGTTGACTTGCCGACACTATTTCCTATCTAATTGTAATAACTATTCACTAGTCATCATAACAAGCATGGGACACACCTGCCTCGTATAAGCACTTCTTTCATAGCATGGTTATATTTAATCCTTAGTTAAGGTTTACCCCTACTCATCTCTGCAACAAGTTATTCCCTCTATCAAGAAGTTGATTAGATTCTCAGTCATAAAAGAAAACGTGATGTATTTCGGCTATATGTTTGCTCCTAACCTCATACATCAGGGGGCAACTGTTAACACTAGAAAATCGTACACACATTTGTACAATCCAAAAGATGCCCAAAGTCATCCAACAAAACATATATGTGAAGGTTTTCCAACTAAATACATTATGAAAGATCAAAAATTTAAAATTCTCCAAAGGTCTCATATGAAAAATTGAGTTGTGCGGCCTATCTAAAGGCCAAACTTACAATTGTGCAGATTTTCCTTTGAAAGTCATGTAGTTGAAGAAAAAATTGACTCGGCAATTCGTGACCACTTCCCACCCTTTGAAAATGATATTCCCTGACATGTTCCAGTCAAGGACAGTTGAATTTGAGTCACCCTGAAGATATGCAGCCCTCCAATGAATCTTCCTGTCCTACTCATGAGTCATTTTTTTTCATGAACCAAGGGAGAGAAGAGAGATTAAAAAAAAATCTATATAAACATGCCATTAGAGAACCAAATGGAAGGCAATGTTACGCTAGAAAAATTGCTCCTAATCAATCCTAGATTTCATTGTTGAGAAGAAGTAGAGCATTAGTATGTTGGCCAAATTGCTTCTAAGCAACCCATCATTCTAGTGGAAGAAAAGTTCATTATTGAGAGAATCTTCAAATTTATTTGATAAAGAGGAGAAGCTTGCACATAGATTGAGGAAAGGAACCTCATTGTTGAGAATTTTTTAGCACCATATATCAAAGAATTATCTTCAAGTGTTTAGTAGTCATCTATTGTATTCATCTTCTACTACCAGCAGTCAATAAATGGAGCTCTTTTCCATTACTTTGTTGACTTGCTTGCTTCATTAAGCATTATTTATGTGTTTATTTCTTTGTTTTTAGTTTATGTTTGTATATGCATTGTTTTCACCATTTGCAATTCTTTGTTTCTTCATGCTTTTCCACTAACAACAACCAATCTATATGTATTTCTTTGCAGGGAACAACCAACTGCTAAGGAGGTGTCTTTTGGTACCCTATACCCTAAAAATATGGGGTTTCATTTAAACATTAACTGCAAACCATAAGGACTAGGGTTCTTACCATGACATTACCAAAACCCAGAAAATCAAAATAATAGGATTTAATCATATGTTTTACACTTTATCAACATTGACATACCCTTAGCATTAAGAGGCTAGGGTTTTACAGCGAACCCTAAGGATTAGGGTTTCACAAGAATGATCAAATAACAAGAGATAGTATAACAAGGTTAGATTCAATCTAATGATCAATTCCCTAACAATAATCTCTATAATTCTAAACTCTACACATAAGAGAGTTAGTAATATAACACAAATTTCAAAATAAAAATGATCATACCTTTTGCATAAAGAAAGCCTTGCAACAAATCTTGTAATTTGTAACATACTTTGAGTTGTTCTTTAACAAACCTCGTAGGACATCAATTCTTGAAGGGATTTCTTTGCAATAGAACTTCTTCCACGCTTCAAGTCTGTCCTTTAAATTTTTCCCCATAATTTTTGTGTATTATGAAGCTTTCCTATCAAGGAAAATATTAAAAAAAAGGTTACGAGTATACAATACAAGCAAATATCAATATGACGAGGAAACCGATCATGAAAGATAAAACAAAGAAAAATATAATTATCTTTTGGTAAAATGGTGAATGCCCCCTCTTGATCTAAAATTTCTGAGGGATGCCTACGACTTATCAAAACAAATTCAAGAATTTCTAACAAGACATATTAGATCTATGAATCCTAAAAGTCAAAACATAAAACATTACAAAACTTAGAATAGTAGATTTAGAAGGATATATGAGAGAATACTTAATAGTATAAGTCCTTGACTTCCGATTCTTCAGTCTTGTTTTTATTTGGTGGAGCTTCATCAACAACATTCACATGTTCTCTTTCTATCTTCTTATCTCTTGGATTTTGAAGACATTGGCTTTTGTAGTATCCCAACTTATGACAATTGTAGCATTCAATATTTGATGAATCAATCTCCTTCTTTGGTCCTTTGAACTTCTTGTATACTCCCTTCTTCTTGTGATGAGAAAAGTAGGCATTCGAAGTGTTGTATTATTCATCCTCCTTGTTATTTACTAATGAGATGTGGGTTTCTTCTTGGTTGCATGCATTCCACATTTTCTCAAAGGTAGGTGTGTCTTTCCAACTGCTAATTCCTAATGCAAAAGAGCTCCAAGATTTTGGTAGACCTAGAAGTGAAGCAATCACGAGTTCTTTCTCGGGTACAATTTCATCAATCACTTAGAGTTCATCTCTTACTTTGGAGATCCTTACAAAATATAATAAAACGGTATTATCTTTCATCATCTTAATTGTCCTTAGTTCATTCCTGAGGCTAGTTATCCAATTAATGTTCATAATGATAACTAACTTGGAGAGGGCTTCATACATTTCGTGTGTAGAGTTTATATTGGATGTGTATGGGATTATATATTCCTTCACTCCATATACTATTAGATTCATGGCCAAGATGTCAGTTAAATTTCTCCTTCCCTACATCATCTATGGGTTTCTTAAATTTTCCTTGAACAAGATCCAAAAATTTATGCTTAGCAAGAATAATATTTATACTCTTCTTCCATGCCTTGTAGTTAGAGACTCCTTCTAGCATGTTTTATGTCTTTATTTAGGTTTTCATAGACTCTATAATATCTCATTTACTTGATATAGATTATCCTTTCATTAATGATCTTATTTTGTTCCTTCCTTCTTAACCCTCCCTTCAATAGACCTTCAAGCTACATTTTTCTTTCCTCCTTCACCTTAACTCTAATACCATGTTAGAAAATCATAAAGGCAGAAAGATTCTCTTATATTGATAATTACTTGTAATATTCTTGTAGTCTTATTATCTTCTCTTTATGTTCTTATTTTATATCTGTTTCATCAAGAATCATCAAATCAAAACATGAAGATCAATGACACAAGATGTAGGAACTTAACAAGGGATAAAACCCCTCTATAGAAGAAAACCCATTCAAACTCTTCCACTAGTAAATCAAATCAATATAGACCAAGACCTTAGACCCAAATGACCTTCCTCCTCCACCAAGTCAACCTTTCAAGGTGATTCAACAAACTCCAGTAGTCTCTTCTCGTCTAGCAGATTCAGCACAACAACAATCCATAATTTCGAATCCCAACTACTTCAGAGTTTGCGGCCCAGCAACAGAACTGCAATTTTGGCCCTTCCAACAACCCAACAACTTCGCAAGTGTGAGACAAGGGGAGAGAAAATTCAACTTTTTATGCTTGACCAATACTACCTTCTCCTTCATTAGGGTTTCCTTCCTCTTCCTTGAATTTCAAACCATTTTTTTGCCTCCAACAATTGCATATCGAACTTGTTGTAGATGTGTTCCAAATGAGTCGAGTTGTTGTCCTTTTATGGTGGTTTTTGCCTCTCTAATTAGGTCGACTTGCCTAGGTTGAGGCCGACTTGTCCTTCTTTGACGCCGAATTAGTGGAGGAGGCCTAAATGACCTATTTTATATAATAATAAAAAATTCTTTATTGATTGACAAAGCCCAAGAAGGGTCTTTTACATTATGACATGGACAAGGACACTTGACATAAACCCTAGAAGCATGCAATGGAGGCTTTGACCTAAGAACCATTGAACCAAATATGAAACCCATTCCCTCATGATGGATGGAGTACCCATCTGAAACGTTGGACAGATAAAAAACATTACACAGTTCACTTCCAGAAATATCCAACAACAAAAAATTCAATTTCTTTTATAATAAAAATTATTTTTCTTTCTTTTGAAAATACATTACATCGTGACTCAAATACAATTATGAAGATTGATACTAGTTACATTTTTCAACAAGAAGGCCATTAAACCTTATCCATGCATTGTTGGAAGTAACCAATCTTGTGTTGTGGAGTGTGGGCCCATGTCTTCTAACATAAGAAGTCCACTACAACATAAAAACGGTCACCTAGGAGATCAAAGGCAAATATTTCGCATATTCAATTAGTTAGATAAATGTAATAATCCTTTTCATTTATGTAATTGCAACACAAGTAGTAATTCTTTAAAAGTTCAAGAAAATGGAACGAGAAGGTATGTTACTTATAATTAGAACTCTCGTATCTAGAGCTTGGAATAATAGATGATATAATAAGCCATGACGAACTACACTTGCTTCTCTGGAGGACAAAGGGGACAAATTTTATGGAGAATGCAACCCTAGATCCTTATAAGTTATCCATGTTCCTCAGGGACATCTGGGATAATGTTATGATGAGGAGGTAGAAGAAATTCAACTTGTGGAGGCTTTTTACAAGGTTGTCAATGCCCTTGACATAGTCTTCCATTAGAGCCAAGAGCATTGTAGATATTCACTTTGAGTTTATCCATTTCCAAATAATAAGACACTATCTACAAAAAGGAGATGGGTGTTGAAGCAAATTCAATCCATTCTTATCCCCTTTACTCCACCATCCATTTTAGTAGAGAATAGAGGTCGACTTTCATCCAAGAAAAGTAACAAGGCCATTTGTCATCACTAGTGGGTTTTAAGAAAGGAGAGCTCCCCCATTTATCAAAATTGAGAAGCACGTCATGGAAAAATATTCCTCTACCCAACTGACATAAGGTAACTTCAATCCAATGTGCATCATAATCATTTCAAAATTATTGAAAAAAACCTCCATTATTTCTCTCCCTCTATATGATCCATGTATCATAAGAGTGTATGACCAAGTTGAGGTTCCATTCCATTATGAGGCTTTGAGAGTTCAACTAAACCCATATAGGACAAAAGACCTTGCCAACACTCTTCTTTGTATGTACTTGGACCGTACACATTTAGTAAACATATTTGTGTGTTCATCTCCAAGGAGAACACAGTTAGTTACATGGATAACAATATCATGAACATCAATATATGCATTCCTCCAATCTATATTCTGTCCTACCCTTAATCAACTATCACGCACACCACTCACCACCGCCGCCTTACCCTTAATGACACTGATCAACGTTTTTGCAATTAAGTCCGGATCCATTTATATTTCTAAAGTCACAACACTATGTAAGCAACAAGACAAACAAGGACATTCTCACTCACAATTATGAAGCAAATGTGACATAGAGAGTGAACTTTACTTATATTTGTTTGTAATGTTGTGATGTTATGTAGAGCTTTTCATCCTCCATTCACAACTCATGAAATGATATTACATAACATTCCATGGAATTAACATCAAATGAAATAAAATGAAAAGCAAAAGAAAACTCTAAAAGGGAGTTGATAGTGACTCCACTTCTCTTCTTACCAATGGTCGACTTTATGAGGGTGACTAGAACCTTCATCCCTTCCTTCTTGCTTATATTGATGGTTTATGTAGTATGAATGTTGAAGAAAAGCCTCCATGTCTCATTAAAGGATCTTGATATCGAATGCCCATATTTTGTAATGAGACTAAAACTCTTAGATTTATGGGGTTTACTGCTCCTTTCTTTAAGCTTAAAGGATTGGTGCAGTAATGCAGATTCATGAATCAAATGGGAAGAGTATGAACTCTTAAGACAAATGAATTAATAAATAGTATGAAGATCTTAACTGTTGCATTATTTTGCGTGTTGTTATGTATGGTTATGGTCGAATTGATTATTTCTCTTTTATATAAGGATGGTTACATGTGGTCAGTTGGGTTTAGCTTGGGTGGTTAGGAGAAATGTTGTTATCCTCCCCACTAGAGTTCAAATCTTGCATGTGGCATGTTGAACTCATAAAGAGTATTTCTTATAATGGCTTTGAGTCTTGTTGTCTAAGTAACCCCTCAAGGACTAGAGCATGTATATTCTTCACATCAGATATAACAATATTTAAAATAAGGATGGTAAAGTATTATCAACAAAGTAAGGAATTGAGATTGTTTTTTAAGTCATGGTTGTGAACTTGTGTTCAAGCTATGTAGTCATGTAATTGATGGTTGTGATATGCACTGATGGTATTGGGAATACAATTTTAGTTAGTGACTTCAATATTTTGTTCACATGTGCATTGTTGTTCAAAATCTTGTTCACATTATTGATAGATATCATTAAGGATTCCAAATTGTTCTTGCAATGTGTAATAGGATGATCTCACTTGTGAAGTAGGGAAACTTTCACAATGTTTTAATACCTCCATCTTAATTAAGAGGTTGGATTTTATATAAACCATATCTGGCAAGAAGTCAATCATGTTAGACAATATCATAGTTATATGGATTGTTACATTTGGTTCACCTTGTTGGGATATATCTTGATTCGTATATGCACCCATTAGTAAGTTTCCAAACAATGTTGCAAGCTTTATGTGTGAAAATGTTGTAAGCTTGGCAATCTTGTTGAACTTATTGACATTGAATCTCTTATGAAATAGGTGAGGATAGCTGCTAAAAAATAAATAGTGAGAAATCATGTTTTACCCAATTGTTGTTGGAAATTACTTTTTCTTTAAATTCTCTATGAGTTGGTTGAATCATAGTTGTCACTAATTTAATTACACAATTTGTCATCATTGAACCCATTCATTTGTGCTAAGTAATTATTATTTATATGATCATATGTATAACAATTAATATTACATATGGAACTGACATATGAGCTTTTGAAGCTTTGTAAGCTTTGTGATTGCCAAATAAATGAGATGAGGATTGTTGTAATAACCATATATTAGAGATAATGAGCTAGCAATCACTACATATGAGAAGGTGATGGTGAGCATACATCTAGAAAAAAAATTGTTTATGACTATGATAATTATGTGTGACATCACTAAATGACATTAATTAAGAGATGATAACCATGAATATTACCATAAATGAATAGTGAATTACAAATAATATATAGATTTGGGATGAAACCAAATATTAGCTTGAAGTAATTCAATTTTTTGTCAAGACTTCCCTCATACAACATGCCAACCATCTGAGACATACTTAATGATGATATTTGAAACAACCATTTGGCATGGATTATATGAAATAATGCATTCTTAATGCATTAATTCGTTACCGCCTAGGATGTGTATAATGGGTGCTAATATGAGAATGTGCTTATAAATTTGTAGATACAAATGAATTTTAGAAGAAACTAAACTATTGACTTTGTCATTTGGCCAAATAGTCAATTCCTTATAGTATATAACATGATACATATGAGATCAAAATCCAATTATTTACAATCGCAATTTCAAGATAAAGTTCAAATTTCTCAAAGAAAGAGAGTATGTGATGTTCCATTTTGTTTGGGTTTATTGTCTATATAATTTTGATATATGTTCTTGGTTGACTCAATTGATGACTTGTGTTATATGTGCCTTGGAAACTAATGAATTTTAGGCATTATTTTGGGTATTATGTAGACTACTTATGTCTAATATATGTGGGTGAGTGCATATGCATGTGACACATGTTGCTCTTTGATGATGAGATGATATTTGTATTCTTGTTTGAGGAACTAATTAGAAAGTATAGAATTTCCTCACATCTTACTAAATGATGCTCATTTAGACTACAATAGGATCTCAAAAAAACTTTTTGGAGGTATTAGTGCTCACATTTTTGCCCTCCTCTTTATTCACTAAGGTTATCAATGCTTCGACCTTGTCAATTGTTTACATAATGGTAAATACATTTTTTAAAGATGGATGTCATTAAATTTATTTCCAATGCATCTTGATAAGCTATTCAAGAATTTATTGAGGGAATGAGTATTTAGAATATATATGTTCCTCAAGATTTAAATAAATAAATAATTAATTAAAATCATAATTTCTTCATTAACATAATGAATCCATTACATTCTATTGATGCATTCTGGTATATAATCTTCCAACTCTAACAGGAAATACCATTCCCTGCCAAAATTGTCTTTAATACATCGCTCATAAATAATATTCAAAATTACATAAAACATCTAGCAACATAAATTGTGCACATAAAAAGTTCACAAACCCTCCGAGGATGTAGTTATGATCATATACAAATGTATTGTATCCCGAAAGGATCAAAATTGGAAAAAAGCCTCTAGATTAGTCATGTTGATGTATGTCATGGGTCCCTTCTATGAAGGGCCTATGAAAATATTCCAACAATTATGCGCCTAGTTGTTCATGAATCTTACAAGCCCCCAAAACTTATTTAGCACCTTCCTTAGATAGTGTGTCTACAACTGTGATGCATTCCCTGTAAATGTGACAACAGGATGTATAATCAAAAGAACTTTTAATATGAAGAACTTCTTCTAATATAGGTACCAGATATTGATAAGGGAACCTTTGTGTCTCCTTGAATAGTTAATAACAAGCATACAATCTCCAAAGATCTAAAGGGACCAATCTTCTTTCTCAATTGTGCATAGAAGGAGGAGTTTGAGTGCAAATAGTTCTACGTAATTGTTGGTTCCTTTACCCAGGCCCATTTGAAGTTTAACAGAATGTTGTTCATTAAGGAAGAGTACAACAACCCCCGCCACCATCATCCCCATCAAGAGATGCCCCATCGAAGTAAACCCGTGAAATAGTGGAGTCTATCTATTCCTGTGTGATTAAAAGGTGAGTAGAAAAATCCTTATTAAGAAGAGGGGAGAAAATGGCAGTTGTTTGAGCAACGACTCTACCTTATATTTATATGTAGATAGCATTTAGATTTTTATGGACCAGTCATGCCATTAGACAAGTAAAAGACAATATATGTATGAACATCCAGTCACTGTGAGCTTGGTATGATAGACTTAGAACCTTTTGTTTTTGGATGGCATACCACGTCATCAAGGTGGCCAACAGACTTGGTTTCCTACTCAGGGCAAGTTGAGACCACCTAACAGTATTTTTCTGACAGTAACTTCTTGTTGAAAATTAATGAAAATGGAGGTAATACCGAGCTTACCAAAAAAAAAAAATAGCCACGTTATGTGAGAACATGCATGCACATCCATGTCATGGTGGATGATGCTATAATTATTCAATAAACTATTTTCAAAGGTTTAACATCTAGCAAAGATTTATATTTAAATGTAGAGAAATTCCAAGTTTGGGTAATTTTTATTTGTTTTTTATAAAGTCGGAGATTGAATTAAGAGTTCAATACAAGCATGGTTCACTTAAAATTGAAGTTTTTCTTTTGCTTTTGTCATTTATTGCGCCAAGAGGTGCTCTACAACCTAGCATATAAAGATGTGTAGATGTCATGTGAGTAATGTAAACTTTTGATATGTCGGAGTATATAGAGACGTGTAGATGTAATGTGAGAAGTGTCGTGCGAGAAATGTAATGTAAACTTTTGATATGTCGAGATATAAAGAGATGTGTAGATGTAATGTGAGAAATGTAATGTAAATTTTGATATGTAGGAGCATATAGAGATGTGTAGATGTAATGTAAACTTTATCTGGGATAATGAAATATATTTATATTTATTTCAAGGGTATGTAAGTAAATAAGTGTAATGTAAGTATATGTTTTTATTTATTTACTGGGGGTTTTTATTTACTTCATAAACTTCAAAACTTTAAAAAAATGTTTTATTTAGATGAAGCCTATGGGAAAAATACCATTTTAATACCATGGGATATGGTAAATAAAAAATAAAACTTCTTTTTATATTTACTTCATAAACCTCTTTATATTTTAAAAAAACTTTAAAAAAATGGAAAATAAATAAAATATAAATAAACCATAGGTATGGTAAATAAATAATGTCTTCTATTTATTTACTCCATAATCCTATTTATATTAAGGAACACTCAAAAAATGGTTTTATTTAGGTGAATCGTGAGCTGCAATTGATTTCCTACATTTTATTTTTTTTCTACCTTTTTGTCTTTTGTAATGTATAAGACACGTGTAGATGTAATGTAAGAAATGGAATGTAAGTAAATATTTGAAATGTTTGAAATGTACTGGGATATATTTTTATTTATTTACCAGGAGTATGGTAAATAAATAAAATCTCTTTTTACACTTACCCTAGAGGTATGGTAAATTATTTATGGGTGGTATGGCAAGTAAAATTATTTACGGGGTATGGTAAGTAAATAAATGTAATATAAGTAAACATTGAAATGTACAAGGGTATATTTTTTTATTTATTTACTGGATATAGTAAGTAAATAAAACCTCTTTTTATATTTACTCCATAAGCCTCTTTTTAAAAAAAAATTATTTAGGTGAAACCAATAAGAAAAATACCATTTTAATACAATGGGCTAAATACCGTGGGCCAAATACCATATTTTTCTATTGTTCCTACATTTTATATTGGAGGGAAAAGAGAGACAAGGAGGGATAGAGAGATGGAGAAAGAGAGAGGGAGATAGGGAGATAGGATAGGAAGGGAAAGGAAGGAAGAGAGAGAGGAGGAGAGAGGGAGGGATATAGAAATGGAGTTGGAGGGTGAGAGAGGGAGGGACGAATAAATACATAAAGAGCAAGAAGTGGAAAGAGAGAGAGGGAGTGACAAGGGAGAAATAGAGAGAGTATGTGTATGTTTGGGGGTGAGATAAAGAGAAAAATAAGGAGAGATGGAGGGAATGGGGGGAGAAGGAGAGAGGGAGGAATATAGTAACATATGTTGGAGGGTGAAGAGAGGGAGAGGGAGTGAGATAGAGAGAGAGATAGATGTGGGAGAGAAAGCGATAGAGGGGAAGGAAGAGAAAGAGGATGTGAGAGAGTGGAGAGAGGGAGGGAAAGAGAGATGGATTTGGAGGGGGGAGAGAGGGAAGATGATTTCTTGCACTCGATGCATTGATTTTAGTGTGTATGGTGATTTCTAATCCTATTTTTCTTGCACAATATGCATTCACTTTAGTGTAGATGTTTAGAGAGAGAGAGAGAGAGAGAGAGAGTGGTGGGGGAAGAAAGAGGATTGGAGGGCAAAGAGAGAGATAGAGATAGAGATAGTTGGATGGAAAAGAGAGAGAGAGAGAGGAAAAGATAGATGAAAGTAGGAGGAAAAGGGAGAGAGAGGAAGAACAAGAGAGAGGAGGAGAGAGGTAGGGAGATAGAAGGAGAGATCGAAGTATAGAGAGATTGAGTTGGATGGAGAGAGAGGGAGGGAAGAAGAAAGTGAAGTGGAGAGAGATGAAATGACAAGAGAGATATGGAGAGAGTGTGTGTATGTTTTGGGGTGAGATAAAGAGATAAAGAAAGAGATATGGAGAGAAGGGAGGAGAGAAGGAGAGGGAGGGATATAGTAACATAGTTGGAGGGTGAAGCGAGAGAGAGATATATATATGTGGGAAAGAAATGGAGAGAGAGGAAGAAAGGAGGATGTGAGAGAGTGGAGAGATGAAGGGAAAGAGAGATGTAGTTCGAGGGGGGAGATGGGGAAAAAGATTTCTTGCTCTAGAAGAATTGATTTCAGTGTAAATGGTGATTTATAATCCATTTTGATTGTTTGCACTAGATGCATTGATTTTAATGTAGATGTTGATTTCTAATTATATTTAATTTTTTGCACTAGATGCATTGATTTCAATGCAGATGATTTCTAATCCTATATGAATGTTCGCACTAAATGCATTGATTTCAATGTAGACAGTGATTTCATATGCTAATTGATTGTTTGCACTAGATGCATTAATTTCAATGTAGATGTTGATTTCTAATTATATTTCACTAATTGCATTAGATGCATTGATTTCAATGTAGATGATTGCTAATCGTATTTGATTGCTTGCACTAAATGTGTTGATTTCAGTGTAGATGGTGAGATTTCTAATCGTATTTGATTGCTTGCACCAGATGCATTGATATCAGTGTAGATGTTGTTTTCTAATCTTATTTGCTTACTTTCACTAGATGCATGGATTTCAATGTAGATGTTGATTTCTAATTTTATTTGATTACCTGCATTAGATCATTGATCATTTGATGTTTTCTAATCTTATTTGATTATTTGCATTAGGTGTATTGATTTCAGTGTAGACGTTGATTTCTGATTTGGTGTAATTAGATGTACATTGATGGTACATTAATTTTAAAGTGATTGGATTAAGATTATGCATTGATTTCAATGTAAGCACACAAAATTATTGACAATGTACATTAATATTTGTGTTATAGTAAATCAACCTATTAATATTGAAGAGTCAGAGAGACAATGTATGATGTTTAGTACAATAGTTCAATTTAAATATTTAAATGGTTTATTATTTCAATTGTCCTTTTCATATAACCTATATCAAAAGATGACAAAACTAACAAGGGTGACAATAAGAATAGTAAAAGAAAATAATTTGAGATTGACCACAATGAAGACTATTTGTAATTGACTACATTCTTATTATTTTCATTTTCTATCATTCAACACTTACATTGTCATTTTGCATTCAAAAAAAATTATTTCATCATTAAAGTTATTAACAATATTTATGATCTCAAAAAAATGAGGTAACTACGAAAATTTTAAAATTAAAATGACCAGATAAATATCAAACATATTTAGCATATATAAAATGATTATATTTATATTATCTGTATTTAAATATTATTGATAAAATTAATCATATGTTCGATAGATTTTCCTTGGCCGCACACCACTGAAACCAGCGTAGATCCATCTTAACTCTGGATCTATCAAGCGCCGAGAGAGATCAAATCTCTCAAGGTGCAAACCTTTCCTTAAGTTTTGCACACAAAAAAGAGGTTTGCACCTCTAGAGATTTGATCTCTCTCGGCGCTTGATAAATCCAGAGTTAAGATGGATCTAGGCTTATATCTAGCATCAACGAACCCATGAGTTGGACTTATTAGTTAGTAACTTATATGTTGACTTGTCACTTGCAAGTTTGACTCATCTACAAATAATTTATAGATGGTCAAACACAATAACTAAAGTCATTCAATGTTGCACAATCTCAGTGAGAGCATCCCACTAGTGGGCAAATCATTTTTCCATTCAACACTAGGTTAAGTCTATGTGGTAAAAAGAAAAAATAAATAAATAAATAGCCAAACATAAAATCAAATTACCTTGACTAAGAATAGCAAAAAAACACAACAAGAGTAACAAATGATTCAACAATTTTGTTAACTAAAAGTATAAAACACACAATAATGTTGTTGATAATCCAATTATATCTCAATACCATGGACCTACTATGGAACAACTACTCACCCAATGCCAATGTTCTCCATTCTAGAGAGTAAGACACTAAAGAATCATGACTCTTACCATCTTCAAGTCTCTCTAGTGACTGTCAATCTTGCTTACAATTTAATGTCTCATTTTTAAATGTTATTATTTAGATTTTGTTTATCTAAACATTTCTACAAATCAATATTTTACAGAACTCCTCATTTCCAATAAACTGATTTTCTAACTAATTTTTAATAAAAACATTGTGACAAACAATACACAACATAGTAAATAATGTTGTGACTAAAACTCGAATGAAAATAGCATTATACTATAGGTTACAATCCACAACCTATCTAAACCAGTTACAATCCACACAGCCTATCTAAACCATGTTTGACAATAACAACAAGCCTATGACAATGCCTCAACTATTATTTTAAATATAAAATAGGTCATCCACCTCTAAATACAATGGTTCATGCAAGGGAACTTGTAGGCTTGACAAGGCACTAAGTTCGGCCAAGGACACAAAATTTTAAAATGATTGTCATTTAATACTTGACTAGGGTTCGAATCCAATCTTTGACGACTTCATA
Organism: Pinus albicaulis; assembly: GCA_034641835.2. Classification (NCBI taxonomy): domain Eukaryota; kingdom Viridiplantae; phylum Streptophyta; class Pinopsida; order Pinales; family Pinaceae; genus Pinus; species Pinus albicaulis. Next base: position 1,727,048,815 of record CM076578.1, on the reverse strand, counting down.
TTTACTATAACAGTATATGATACTGAAAGAAAATGTGTAGAAAAATGACAGAAATTGAAAAGAAAAAAAATGCTGTTTTTCATCGAGAATGCATGGCAAGGACAATCTGCCATTATATAAGAGTTAATCTGACCATTAATAACATCCATCCAAATAAGAGCATAACTCTGTTTATGGTTTGCAAAGATGAGGCGTTTGCTGTGAGACAAGTATGTGCTCACAACTCTGTCAAGTACAAGTTGAAGTTGGCAACATGATCATGTCTGTGGTGTGTTAACTACGAATAAAAATGGTTATGTTGAATTATGCATTAAAAGGAAATGGAGGAACGAAGGAGAGTGAGTTGCACCTTCAGTTAAAAGTAATTCTGTTGAATCGCTCCTTTTCCAAAATCTGCTTCTCAAAACTGTTAATTGTTATGCCAAGGAATCCATAAACCGTTACATTCTCTGTTTAGATGCACAAAAGAATATAAAAAAAACAAGTCAGTGAATGAAATGTCATACTGATTGAAGCTGCTCACAACTTTCGTTGAATCCTTTTGACTGAAAAACGCTCACTGCAAGTCTTCTTGTCAACAATCAGCTTTCACAGTTTTTTCTCCATAGTAAACATCCCGCAGGACGGAGGAGAATTCGGGATTCCCATTAACATACTTTTCCAAGAACCGTTTCTCTGTGCATTTAACAATATGTGGGGAAATCTTCTGTGTCTTCAACAGTTGCATGGACTTCAAGGCCTCCATTACCCTATACCGAGGGATTATCCTCGTCTCCAAGTTATATGACAGCAGAGAGGAACATCTAACAAAATCATCCAATGGAAGCCCCAGTGATTTGACCAGAATATCCACTTTTCGTTTCAGATTTTCCTCTGACACTGACAGAATCCACGGCGCCCGACTTGAGAATTTGTAAATTTGCTTTTCAGAGAAACCTAAACTGCTCAAAAACTGCAGTTTTCGATATATCTTTTCTTTTCCCTTTCCTAGCATAAAACGCATAGCATATCCAAACATATGCGATCCCTTCTCAAACCCCAAACCCTCGGCCACTTTAAATGACTCTATAACTTTTTCCTCCGTATACGTGAGGAAACGGGGTTCCCTTGCCAATAACTTCGATAACGCAGCGCCCTCAATACCCAATCTTTGAAACAGCGAAAACGTGGATTTAACCTTATCCTCACTCAGATTAAGAATATGTGAATTGGTACAAAGAAGCTTGCAGATATCATCTTTGTTCATGATACGCCTTAGGAAGCTGAGCCTAGACTTTAAGTCTCTTTCGGATTTATATGAGAAAATCCCAGGGTTCCAGAGGACCGCCTTTCGAATCTGAGCAGGGGTGGTCAAACCACATTCACTTAACAACTCCAACCCTTCTTCCAAATCCTGGCTTGGTTTATGCAGCAAGCCCTTGCGAAGTTTAAGGAGTTTTGAAACATCTTTCTCTGTCATACCGCATTTGTTGATTAAAAAATCTGTGACAACGCCCCCAGCTGGTGGAGTTAAGAACGGTGATGCTGTTTCCGTGCAGAATTTGGCGATTTTTATTTGGTGACGAAACAGCAAAATTGGGATCGATACTAGTGGGGCTTTGTTCATTATCAAACGTTTACATATTCGCTGAATAGACATTATCTTTGCAACCGTGAAATCGCAGAGTTAAACGCACCCTTGCTGAAATTAAAAGCAGAAACAGAGAAATAAGTACCTGGAGGAGCCCGCCGGAATGGATCTCGATGAATATCGCCGTAGATGGTTCGGAGGGCAAAATGTTTTGGAAGACCAGAAGTGAGCAGGGTGTTGTGAGGATTTAGGGTTTTATTTGGGTTAAGGATCTTCGGTGATGAGATGAGGATGTTGTGAGTATTTAGGGTTTTATATGAGTTAAGGATCTTCGGTGATGAGATGAGGATTAGGGTTTTATGAGGATTGAGGAATCCATTGTGGTGAGATGGAAAAAGGAGATGGGCGTTTCCATGGGGCGCAGAAAAGTGTAGGATATATATAGCGAATGTTTCAAGTTATTTTAGGTCAATCTCAATTAAAAAGAGGAAAGTGGTGTACTTTGAAAGTGTTTGATGGATTTCATGTTATGATAATGGCAATCTTGGATGATTAACCAATGTAATTTTTTTTAATTTAATATTTATATATTGTTATAATTTGTTTGAAATTATAAAAGCAAATGTTTTAAAGGTGTAAAGATAAACTCAAGAAATAGAAGATTTGGGAAGATCATCTAATCATGAATAAAGCAAAAAACAAGCTCATAATTAAAATTTAGAATTTGAAATCAGTTATATAATTTCAAAAAAGCTTTTAAAAAAAAAATCAAAATGTTGGAGTGTGATGGTGGAAATGGATTCAGCACCATCAAGAACCCTAGGGCACCCAAAATCTTGAAGTTCGACAGTTGTAACCCAGATTTTCTACCCACAAATTTCTATCGGATTTTTTCATAATCTTGCAGAAATTTTGATTATTTTAGGGGCTAATTTATGGGTTATTTAGACTACGCTTTATTCCAATTGCTCAAAAAAAATTTCTTGTTTGTGTCATTAATTCCTCGAAAGTCTCACTCGTTATAGTTGAGCGATTATTGATTTCTACATGTGATTGTTAAATACTTTTGCATTCAAATTACATTGAACATTTAGAATTAAGAAGTGAAGATAATGCGTACAATAGCTTATTCACTTATATGCATTGCAATAATAAGGCATTTGGATTCATACAAGTATAAAGAGACACATAAAGCCCTTTAGACTCAGATGGATGAACTACTTACGTAACAAATGTTTCCAAATTAATATTAGTTAACATTAAACTAAAAACTAATAAAAATATTTATATTAATTATTCTTTTATGAAATACTAAGTGGATTTAAAATCAATTTAAATTTATGTTTGTGAATTAAAACTAAAAATAAAAATCCCTCGATCGAGGTGTAATGTGGAGTGTCAGGCCTCCCATTTGAATTAATGATCGACACATTGGGGATGATGCCCACCACCCTTCACATGAGTGGCAATGGTGGCAGTCAGTACCTCTGCATGTAAGCCTAGATGAGGTGGTGGAAAGATGTTTTGCACAGGAGAAATTAAACCATGAGGAGACAGGCGTGGTGGTCTCATAGTGAAGGCAAGTTTGGACGTTGGCATGACCACGAGACAAGAGACCTCCATCGCGCACCCTCTACAATTTTTAGGTATGTATGATGCTCTTCCCTCTCTGTGCACACCATGGTTATATGTTTGAAGTTTGGTTGCATTGGTAGTGGACCTCATGGGAGCAGGAGGGACTGGTACAACCCCCAGTGGGTTAGAGGAAGGCGGAATTTTGCCACTATAGTTTGGGGGAAGGATAGATTTACGATGGGTCTTCTCATTTGGGTTGTGTTAGTTCTGGTGGGTGGGCTTTGCATGCATCAATATTGGGGTCAATTGTATATGGGATACCTCCAGGCTGGACCTGAAAGGTGTATGGAAACCCTATCCGTGAAAAGGACCAGAGATAATTCCAGGAAGGAGGAGAGATTAATGACTCAGCAATTCCATTTCAACCCAGAATTTGATAAACTTAAGTTTTAGTTAAGAAAGCAGGATGGACATCTCGACCATATTGAGCATCACATCCATTGCATAGCCAAGCCTGTCGAGCAAGCTGGCACTTCAGCTCAGGACCCGGCATTTGTGGATTCAACCTCGATCCCTAATGAGGCTGAGTAATCTTCGATTTGTTAATTTTGTTTTTTGATTATTCGATATATGCGGATAGCTTTTAAATTTCAAATGTACCATGTAAGTGGGAATATTCAGGCCATGTTTGTTTGGTTAAACAGACTTAAGACTCGTATCTTTTTGGATGGCATACCACGCCATCAAGTGGCCAACACACCTTCGTATCTTTTTGGATGGCATACCATGCCATCAAGTGGCCAACATACCTGGTTTACCGTCATGGGCGGGTTGAGGCCACCAAGTTGATATATATGGATGTATGTTGACTAGAAAATCAATGAAAATAAAGTACCACAAAGCTTACAAAAAAATAAAAAATAAAAATTTGTTAAGTTTGCAATACTACTACAGTGATAATAACAAAGATTTAATTTTAAAATAAATATCATTTAAAAAAAATACAAATTTATTTTAAAGTTATATTTTTGAGTTAAAAAATGTTAATTTGTATATATATGTTTTCTCAATTAGTCTTTGTATCAATAAAATTAGTGATTACTTATTTATGTTTCTTAGTTAATTTCCATAATTGTTGTGCCAAGGGGCCTCTTTGACCCAATATGGAAGAAAGGTTGTAATGTTTTATTGCTATGTTATGTTGTCTAAACATTTTGACTCACTCTAATTACATAAATAAAAATAAATAAATAAATAAATTGATTAGTTAACTATAATTAAAATTATTAATATTTTGGCTTAATCAAATTACATAAAAATAGTCAAGTCCCACTAGCACAATCGGTTGAGGATGGGCCTCATCAGAAGGGTGACCCAGGATCAAACCTCATAGAGTATGTTGTGCCTGTGCTAGGGGGAGGATACAAATTAAACCTAGTTTGCTTAGTGTTTGTGTGGCCCAGGCCGAGTGTGATCCTCGGGTGGATTTTGACAGCTTAGATGTCCCTGGATCGCGATTTATCAAGCCACGGGTCAAGCCTGATGTAATCTTTGGTGAACTTAGACCACTTGACAAACAAAACAAAAAAATACATACAATAAAATAAAATTTAAATGTAAATTTAAAAATAAAATTAATAATTAAACCAGCCTATATCTTTCTTAACTCCAGATCTATCAAGTGTTGAAAAGCATCAAATCTCTTGAGGTACAAAATTATTTTAAGGTGAAAAGAGATTTGATCCCTCTCATTGCTTGGTAGATCAGAAATTAAAATGGATCTAGACTAGTACAAGAAATTCTTTACATCCCACTGTTAAGGAAATATCAAACATCATATTATAAATGTTGACACCTAATCTTTGGGATTAGGTAAATACATGTAAATATTGTAAATAGAAAATAGGGAAAATTAGAAGATGAAGAGACACTTGGAGATGAAACCCAAGAGTGGCCTGACATGGTATCAGATCCAACCCCTTTTTTTGGCTTCCTTTTTGCCCTTGTAACTGCCTCCTGCCTCTATTCTTCCCATAGTGGTATGGTGGTGTAATTTATCTTACATTCCTTATTCTGTGATATTCTCGTTGTAGATTGTGATAGCCTATCGTGGGACAAGTAGCTCTCATTCTGTAGACTCCATCGTTTACATTGCTTTGTTACACGAGGGTTGACTATAGGCTTGGCTTACTATAAGTACAATGTGCAACACTAATTTTTGGCAAGGCTCCTTGCCAACATCGATAATCAGATTCGACCATTGCTCTCGACCATTGCTGAGCAGATTTTACCAAACGTCTGACTCTTCACACCTCCATTTTGGTTCGACTGACACACATTGGCTTTAGAGATCAATAATTATCTACAAGGATATGGCTCTGAGATGTGAATTTATTCCAACAAGGGAGACGCAGCTCTTAAGCGCTCGAGATAATGGATTCGTCGCCTCTCGTTATGGGACATGCTAACACATGACGATTATGGTCGCTTGAAGCCTGGGTATACACTTCATGACAAAGTAATACGTCTTGTTAAGGATTAGAGGAATCAGTTGGGTTGTTCCCCATATGAGCATCTCGGGTGGCCTCAGTTGTAGTAGATAATTCATCATATATTTCTTCAAAATCTTGTAGAGAAAGGTTGGTCGATATATTGCAGAGAAAGGTCAGTCAATATATTGCTTCAAAATATCTTTGGACCAAATGGTATGTTGACTGTGTTGTGATATATATTTCTCGATACTCCTTTTTTTTTAAATGGTTGATATATTGAATGACAAAGGTGTGAATTTTTTGTATGGTGAATGTATTGGTTGGTATATAGTGTGAATGTGTATTTTTATATGTTGGATGGGGGATATATAATGCATGACCTTTGAAGACCATATGCTCCTTTATGTGTTGAGTTTTTTTAAGGGTCGTATTGTATATGGATAATATAGGTAATGATGTTTTGGAGACATAGCCACTGAATTTTATTACAAATACATCAATTTTTTGTGCCACCATTGATTTTTATTAGGCCAAATTAGTTTTTTATGATGCATTCACTAATTTTTGTTGTGGGAGTAATTCTCACTGGAAAAGAGAACTATCCTGAGTGGTTTTGGAAGATAAAACACACCCTAATTTTCAATGAGTTGTGGAAAGGGTTTTTTGAAGGAGAAGGAGACAACGCACCAACAAAGCCCACTTCAGACAAGGAGCTTTTCATTTGGGAAAACAAGAACAACAAGGCCTATGTTTAACACCCTCTTCCCACATCTACCCAATTAATCGGCCAACCAAGGTAAACATGTGATGAGAGACTACTAATATGAGATTAAACCTCCTATATGACCTTAAGGAAGTGGAACTGACGGAAACACCAAAAACACACCTTACACTGCATCATTGACATCCCCAGGAGGTAACCCAACCTTCGAGGGCCCTGTTATCTAAGGGGGGACTGATTTTTGCCTCTTTGATGCTTATCCACAGGCTTGTAAGGGAAAGGGAGTGGATATAGACCCTAGAGCCACGGGCTAGACTTGTTAACCTAGAGGCTCATGCCCAAACAACAAATTTTTATGCTCGACCCCAGGATTTGTGCCACATTTTCAACCCCTGAGCCCAGGTCACTGCCTAGAACTTCCTGTAACTTCAAGAGAGGGTAAATAACAATAAAAAAAACATATGGAAGTAATCACATCAACCACTGATGACACTTTGAGTGATGTGGTTGACAAAATTGGGAGACTAACTCTTGATTCAGCCCCATCTCATTCAACTGAGCAGCGTAGGCCATCTTAGAAAGGCCCTCCAAAATGGCTGGCAAAGACACTTGAAAGTGATCATCCTGATGAGGTTGGAAAGATAGGAATAAGAAGCTAAACCAGAAAAAATGGAGGTGATGTAGATGATTCCAATTCACCTGTTGATATGGTTGTTTCTACATATTTTGAACCTTCAAAGAAGTTGATTCTCATGATGAATGTAAAGAAGTGATGTAGAAATAATATGATGCCTTGATAAAGAATGGCACCTAGAAGCTAGTTGATCCTCCATTGGGAACCAAAACCAATAGGCTGCAAGTAGGTCTACAAGAACAAGTATAAATAAAATGGCCCACTTGACAAGCACAAAGTCAGGCTTGTGGAAAAAGGTTTTGCACAGAAGGAAGGGGTCGATTATGAGGAGACTTTCCCCCCCACAATGAAATGGGCTATCATCCAGACACTCTTTTCCTTGGCAACACAAAATGGTTGTAAATTCCATCAAATGGATGTAAAAACTGCTTTCTTGAATGGAGATCTGAAAGAGAGTGTTTTTATGTTCCAACTAGAAGGATTTGTTGTGAAGGGTCATGAACATAAAGTATGCAAGCTTGTAAAATCCTTATATGGCCTCAAGCAAGCTCCGCTAGATTGGTACGAGAAGTTAACTGGGCATCTACTAAAGCTCAAGTTCAAACATTATGATCTTGATGTTGCAACTTTGTTTGCCAAGAAATTTGGCAAAACAATTGTATATCTTGTGGTGTATGTAGATGATATTTTGATGACATGGAACAATGAGAGCTATATTGCATCCATAAAGAAGGAATTAAGGAAAGGTTTTGAAATGACATACTTGGACTATGTTCACTACTACCTTGATATTTAAGTAACTCAACATCCGAAGTTTATATTCCTCTCTCAGAAGAAATGCATTGGAGATCTGTTGAACAGGTTTGGCATGACTGAGAGCAATCCTTTAACCACTCCAATGGAACAAAATTTAAACTCACATCCACTGAAGGAAAATAATTTTCGAATGCAACAAAGTATATATAGCACGTATGAAGTCTCAACTACCTAATCACTACTAGACCAAACATTTCATTTTTTTTTGGAATCCTCTCCAGGTTTATGCAAAATCCTTGTGAGGGACATTGGTTTTTTGCAAAAATATTTCTAAATTACTTGAAAGGAACTCAAGACTTTGGACTTAAATATACACAAGTGGGCGACTTCAGCTTAATTGGATACTCTGATTCAAACTTCAATGGAGATAAAGAAACAAGGGTATCTACTTTAGGTCATGTTATGAGTCTTGGATCAAGAGTTGTCTCTTGGAGGTCACACAAACAATCAGTTCCAGTGGATTCCACAACTGAGGAAAAATATGTGGCAACAAATGAAGCAACAAAGGAAGTTGTGTGGCTTAGGAAAATTCTCAAAGATTTACAGGAGAAACAAGTGCATTCAACTCCTCTCATGATTGACAATACTTTTGCAATAAAGTTGGCCAAGAACCCAAAGTTCCATGATCGAACGAAACACATCAATAAAAATTACCATCTGATTCGACATCATGTTGAGGCCAAGACAATCCACCTACGCTATTTTTCCACAAATGAGCATATTGCAGACATTTTCAACAAAGCGCTTGGAAGAGAAAAGTTTTAAAGATTCAGAATTATGCTTGGAATCACTAACATCCCTTTAGATTAAGGGGGGGAATGTTAACACCTAATATTTGAGATTAGGTAAATCCATGTAAATATTGTAAACATAAAATAAGGAGAGTTAGAAGATGAAGAGACACTAGGAGATGAATCCCAAGAGTATCTCCCTATATATCTATGATCAATCTTTATGTAAGAATACAATGCACTTTGAGTTACCTCCTCGCCTGACAATAAACAAATATTAAAAATAATAAAATAAAGAATTGCATATGTACATAATAACATTTAAAAGAGAAACTAATTTTAATGTACCAAACATTGAGAAAAAATAAAATTTTAAAGTATATTTTTTTAATCGGTTAATATAATATAAAGAAATTAATATATGGCATGCAATTAATTGATTAAAAAAACAATCTTGATTAATTAATTAAAAATATTATACCTTAATGAATTCATATTTAAAATAATTTTAAATTAAGGATATTCAATTCATGGCAATTTGTTATAAAAATATAATTCTATTAATTAATTTATATAATAAAACTAATTTTCAAAACCATTTATTCTAAAATTATATGAATTTATATATTTAATTTAAATATATTGAAAGATCATCATTCATTTAGTTAAGATCATTGATAAAAATATTTAAATTATATTATTCTTAAGTATAGAAGAGAGGTCCATGGTGTCTTGGATAAACATGATTCAGTACTTTGTTAAGGAACTATTGGCGAAAAATGAGGTCTCTGGGCAAGACCCAGGTTCAGGCTTGAGGCCAACAAGGTTTCTGCTATAGTCTAGGACAATGCCGGCATTTTCACCCTGCTCAAGGGAGCAGGGAGTCTCACCCGAGGCGTGTCGCGACCTTACTGAGATTAGAGGCTAGATCATTGACGTCGAGGAAATATTACTAACACAAATCATATTTATGAGCATACAAAAGACATATATGTATCTCAACTCTAAGAAGTAAGCTATCATTCATCACTACATGTTTAGAGTACCAAATTAAAATTTTTAAATAGGTATACATTCACCATAATCAATCAAGCATCAACCACTTCATAATATACAACACAACAATACTCTGATTCCATTAACTTGGCTCAAAACTATTGAGATTCAACAAGATGATGAGCTTAGTGAAAATTAAGCACCTTCACTAAGTGGGGCCCACAGGCTATTTTTAGGTGTATGTCTATTTTTAGACATGGTGAGCATATTCTATAAGTTGCAGGATGCTATTTGTATATGGTTGGTCAAATGTGAAAAATAGATGAAATTCTATTTTTAGAATATTGGGCGAAGTCTATTTATAGATCGTCAATCTAAAAATAGATGCATGTCGATTATTATTAGCCCTTAATAATAATCTGACAATAAATATCAACTTATTCTCTTGGAGCACTTTATTTCAGTGAACATATTTGGAAAATCAGTGGGCTGAAGGAATTACGCAATTCTTAGGGTTATTGGTGGCTCATGCATGGAGGAATCAGTTAGCACTGAAGTGGCAGAGTTATGACAGAGTTGGAAGAGTAGTTATGGGAGTTGTTATTTAATTTAACTCAGTTAAGTGAGTTAAACTCAGTTGAGCTAGTTGTATCTAGTCTAACTGAAAGATACACTAGTGAGAGTTTAGTGAATTAATTCACAACTAATAACTCACTAACAGCGAAACAAATACAATAGTTAACTATTTGCATGTCAGTTCCAGTGGAGACCCAGTGGAGAGATAGGTGAAAGGGTGAGATGGACTATCCATTGTGACTATAGTGATGCATTCAATGCATCTGACACACATTGGAGATGCCAATGAGGATTGCGCAGTCAAGGCAAGGCCAATTTGAATTCATTCAGGGGTCTTCTTCAGCAGGGATTGCGTAGTGGAGGCAGGTTGTCAGGAGGCAAGAAATTGGTGCATAGATATGCAAACTTCTGCATGACAGTGTGTAATGATTGTTGATTTCACTGAGAGCTTGATGTACTAAGCTTTTTATGAGATTATTACATGATCCATTGATATACATAATATATGATAGCTGGGGTTTTTAGCTTTAAGCTTTCCCATTAAACAATTGTGTTTATGTGCGATTGATTTTCTTCACATGTGTTTGCAATTGAGTTTTAATTTTCGCAAGATTAACAGTGGAAGGATTCTATATTTAGCAGGAAGATAAATATTGTTAAATCAGGAGAATCTGGTAATGCATTAGTATTAATAAATTTCTACATGGTATCATAGCAGTGTTAATCTCTGGACATTGCAATTGTGAAGAAGTGTTGAGTTTTGTGCTGGTGGACAATTCGAATTTGCTGCAGAAATTTCTTGGTGCGACAGTTGAGTATTCATTGAAATGTCTTTCAATGGGTTACGATTGTAGTATGCCCTTGAGGGTAGCTCAAATTACATAGCAAGGAAGGATAGGATGGAGGCGATGCTTGAAGATAATGGATTGAAGGAGTTCATTGATAGCGATGTTCCTAAGCCTACTTCCAGCGATGCTGCATTACTTGACGCATTACAAAATAAGGTAGCGAAGACAAGAAGAATTATGTTGGAAGGTGTGAAAGACCATATTATGTCGAGCCTTCACGGGAAAGCCACTCCATTTTAAATGTGGAAGGATTTGACAGATCTTTTCCAAAGCAGCAACGACCATAGGAACTTGGCGCTGAAAGATAAGCTCAGAAAAATCAAAATGGAGAAGGGTGACAGTATTCCAAAATATCTCATGAAGTTTGTCCAATGTAGGGATGAGCTGGGAAGTGTGGGGATTACAGTTGCAAATGATGACTTGGTGATCTTGGCTCTCCTTGGGCTTCTGAAGAGTTGGCATAGCTACGAAGACTCTGTCAATGGACGGGAGAAATTGCGGGATTGGGAGCGACTTTGGTCGGATCTTGTGTAGGAGGAGATAAGGTGGAATACCAGGGATGGCTTTTCATCGAAGAATGATGATGAAGAGAATTTTGCTTTGGCTACCAAAAAAAGGAAATGGAAGGCAAATAAATTCCATCCAAAATCTGAGGCTAAAGGCAAGAAGCTAGATTTGTCCAAGGTGAAGTGTTTTCACTGTCACGAACATGGGCATCTCGCCACTAAATGCCCACAGAAAAAGAATAACAAGAAGGCTATTGGAGCTGCAGCTAGAGAGGCCTTAGCCTCACAATTTGAACGTGATTTCTCTTTGATCACATGCTTGGTTTCAAGTGCGATGAGATCGGTGTGGTATCTTGATATTGGTGCTTCCTTCCATATGACGGGAGACAAGGAGATGTTTAGTGACTTGGAGGAGAAGGATCTCCAAATGCATATAGAGATGGGCGAAGATGGTAGATACAATGCGACTGGCATTGGAACCATTACCTTTGAGAGGGATTCAAGTAAACCATTTCTGTTGAAAGATGTTATGCATGTTCCAGGTCTGAAGAAGAACTTGGTCTCGGTTGCTATGTTGGAGGACAAAGGTTATGACGTTGTTTAGAGCGATGGAAAAGCTTTCCTGCGACATAAACAACAGGTCAAACCAAGAGGATAGGGATTCGAGTTAAGAATCTCTACAAGCTGGAGGTAGATGGTTGTGCTGCAATGATGGGAAAATCCACAAGAAGTGGTGAGCCGGGATGAGGGCGAATTATGGCACAGGAGATTGGGCCATCTTCACCATGGCGCCTTGAATATTTTGCAGCAGATTTCTACTGGACTTCCCAAGGGTACTATTGCGCAGTCAAATCAGTGCAAGGGATGTACTATGGGTAAGTTTGTGAAGACCACCTTTCATGAGAAGGAGAACTGTACTTCGGTGATCCTGGAGAGAATTCACACATATGTGTGTGGACCTTTCTCGGTTGTTTCAACAACAAAACACAAGTATTATGTTATTTTTGTTGATGACTATTCTCGTAGATGTTGGATCTTCTTCATGCAGAAGAAGAGCGAAACATTCTCAAAGTTCTATGAGTTTAAAGCATTGGTGGAGAAGGATTCGGGGAAGCAAGTGAAGGTTTGCGGAGTGATAATGGTGGTGAATATATCTCAAATGAATTCAAATACTTCTGTAGCAAAGAAGGAATTCAAAGAGAACTCATAACGCCTCATAACTCACAGCAGAATGGGGTTGCGGAGAGGAAGAACATAACGATCGTGGGTGTTGCACGAGCTATGCTAATTGACCAGGGCCTACCAATGCACTTGTGGGCGGAAGCATGCAACATTGTAGTTTATGTGCAAAACTGTTGTCCTCATAGAGTACTTGGCATGAGTACACCTAAAGAAGCTACGAAAAAAGACGCTAAAATCAACCAAAGAACTTGAGCGTTTGGTAGACATTGTGCCTCAAACACTTGAATTAGGAAAAATGATAAGACAAGTTATGACCCAGCTAGAAACATATAGGGTAATAACAAAAAATCAAAAGGATATTTTTATTTTTCCTGCATGAGCTCAATTGTGATAGGTTGATTTATAATTTTTACATTAACTAAACTAACAAAAAAATTATTTTTTATGTAGCTTTTTCTGGAACCTGATGTCCACGGTGTTGGTGGTAGTGGGACACAAAAGCAAAAGATTCCCGAGGAATCCTCTCATACACCTTATACGTCTTTAGGTAGCAGCCAAGAAACGCACCCCAAGAAGACACACAACCAACTGCTGAATGTGTTGGCAGTGATGAGGCTGGTATGAACAACTTTATTATTACATTTCCTGGAGCTACACGTGTCACCTCCACGGGGACCCTTCCAGGCACGTTTTTGGTGAAAAATGAAGGTGTTCCTATAAAGCAAGTACAACTCCCAGGTAAGTTATAATATTTTAACTGTTTCATGTACTCTATCTAAAACATATTTTATTATGATTATTATTTTTAAATTAATGATAATATATGTTTCTGTGTAGGAAACAATGATTTCTACAAGGCCTTAGAGAGCAAGGCGTTGGTAATTTTTTGCCCAAACATATGCACAAGTTGGAATTCCCAAAATTCCAACCTGAAAAAAAAAAAAGAACTTCTAGATTATCTTGAAGACCTTTTTAGGGCGGGCACATTTGATAGAATAGCGACCGCTCGGGCAATTGGAAAATATCTGAAATATACGCAGGACACCTATAGGACACACTTGAAAATTAACTCTAGATACGAGCGTCATCTCACAGTTCCAGAGAGGGAGTGGAGAGCACTCATCGATAACGGAAAAAACAAAAAAGGCCAAGAAAGAAGGAAAAATGATAACTGGACTCGCAAGGTAAATTACAACTTTAATTCAATAGCATTAATTTTCTCTATGTCTGAAATAAAAGTGTGCTACATAAATGACTTCAAGATTTTGATGATAGGTTGCCTGACACCTCGAATGAAACCAAAGCTAGGATTGAAAAAAAAGGCCATCACAAGCTAGGTCAGGGCAACTACTTGAAATTAGCCGCAAGAATAGTAAGTAGCTAAACATATTAAAATTAATTGTATCGTCTTCCAACATTTTTTTAATCCCATCAAATAACATTAAAAATACATAAACATATGTAATGTAGGGTAACGACTTTGGAACGGAAACCAAAAAGGAAGACAGAGATATCGCTTTCCATTCCGACTATCAAGCTGTAGTTGAACGTCGTAGAAACTTGGGAGAGGTCCCAAGATCCAAAATGCCTGATAATATAAAACGTTAACCTTTCAATATGTTTGTTTTCGTCCATAAATTTAATGTCTAACAACTTTGTTTAAATCAGGGGAACAACACTTTCAATGAGCCAAATAACCCAGTCGTAAAGCAGTGCGTTGAGAGTGAAATATTTCCAAAAGTACATGGTCCTCACGTGCAACCTGATCATTCCAGTGGGGACCAGGCCGGCAATGCTACTATCAGTGAGGGCCACAACGGTAATTAATTTCTACTTATATTTTTTTCTAATTATACCTTGAGGGTTGTGTCCTTATAACGTTTTTTTTAAATGACAGAGAGAATATTGTACTTGAGCATCCTACCACCAGAGAGGAACACGGGGCAATGATTCCAATGGTGACAACTGGTGCACTAGGTAAATAATGTCATTCCAAATTTTTTTATTAATATTACTGAACTACTTCAATGATATTTAAAAACTAACAATTAAAATTTAATATTATTTTTTTTGTAGGCGATGCCCCATCACTGCATGAGACTAGACATCGTGAGTACGCAACTAGGTCAGTTATGTGGGAAAGGCACAAAGCAAAAGTAAAGAACAATGATGTTGATGATGTAGTTAGGAGCTTTAGAAGTAGGAATAAGAAAAGAAAATTTGATAATGTAAAATATTGTATTATTATAAGACAAATGTTACCATACTTGGAACTTTTTTTGCGTTATATAAAAACTCATTTATCATATTATTTTTATGCCAAGCTTTTTCAATGTTTTCTTGCGTACTTTTTGTTGCATTGTTTTTTAATTAGTTATTGAAATTTTTTTTATGCTCATGAAAGTAAAAAATGAAATATAAATTTGGAATTGGGGAATTGAGAGTGATGTGGGGAGGGGCCATAAGAGCTTCCAACTTCACGTGGTTGGCCCTGTTTAGTAGAGAATAATTTATTGGAGCGATTTAATCTTGGAGCAAATCTCCCTCGATCCAATGTAGCAGCAAAAAAATCATTGTTGACTTAGTTGCTACTCTTTCAGATCGTGGGAGGCTTGTTCCAAATTCAGGCAACTCCAGTAAATTTTTCTTGAAACGAAGAGGATCTTATTCAGGTATGTTTTGGCATTGTCAACATATGTTCTAACACTATCATAAGAATGCATCTTAGAGTAAAAATACTACAAATTTTACTTGTATTTATTGTATAGATAATTATGGATTTTGAATGACTTGGCAGCGTAGGTAAACATCCTCTTGCATCATGAGCAATACAACTTGTCAACCAGGGTCATGTCCATGATCTTTTTGCTTGTGCGCTTGACCAGGTTCGTAGTGTCACATTTTATAAGTTCCTTTACAGTTCATAATTCAAGATGAAGCTTGTTCATGATTATTATTTGGTTTTATGTATTTTTTTTTTCCTCTATTTGATTATAAGTTTGAACATGCTTTTAAACATTGAAACATTTTTTGTTTTTATACTTACTTATTCTAGTTATGGTGATATAACCACCATTGTATCGTATCCATCTTATAGCATTCCCTTGGGTTGTAGTTAGGTATAAAGGAACTCCAACCAGTTCCAATTCCTTCACTTCCAGTTACAAGGACCATTGGAATAATTGGCACATACCATGTTGGCTCAATTTTTTGGCCATCTTCATTCAAGTAGTCCAAGAGTACATCATCATATTTTGGGAACAAGGAGCGTGTTATTGGTGATAGGCATGTGAAAAAATATCGAGTGCTTGTATGATATTTTCCACCCTAGGCTCTGGTACGAAATTGCCCAAGTGGAGCAAGGAGGTTAATGTTGTTACTTCCAAAAAAATCTTGTGCCATTCCAATAATTGTGCTAGCAAGACTCTGCTCACTATGATGGTAAGCAGAATGATCTGAGACATAACCCGAGAATTGAGCAACCTTTTCTTGCGTAACAAAATTTCTCTTGAAAGAGAAAAATAATATTTTCCTTTGCCCTGGTTTCAAACCGTCAACCATGGATGGGATGGATCTTTGCAAATCAGCCATGGAAAATAGGATCAGTTCCTTGTTTACAAAGTCGATGTACTTGATAAGCATGTCAGTCTAGTCCAAATATGTTCTCGGCTCAAAATGTCTTAGCCAGTTCCTTCTGGCCTCTATTTTATTCCTGTTGAAGGCCAATTTAATTGCATCTCCATCTTCCTCATTTATCCACATGAAGTCTTTTTTTATGTTTGTCCAAATCTTTAAAATATTTTTTCCCCTCTTTAGAAGTACTTATACCGAGACCTTTATAGTACTTTATGGTCCATCCTGATGTTGATCCACCCAGATATTCTCTCCATGATTCATACTCAGGCATGGTATAGAAAGACAATACCCATCCATTTTTATGGGTTGCCTTGAAAATAGGAGTAATGAATTCAACGATAAATGAAGGAATCTTGAGTAGAGATGTCCAAAAAGAGTGTATGAAGTTGAATTCTGCCCATGACAATATGTTCTCAACAACTCCACATTTATCAACTTTCTTCAAAAACTCTTGAGAGAGTTCACACTTTGAACCAAAGCTATTTTGACGAGTTGTCAGTGTCTCCTTGGTTTGGGATTCAAATGCGGGATTTTCAATCAAAGAATTGACAAAGATCCATAAATGATTCTTTATCGTGTGTTCTTTCACCGCAGTTGTCTTGTTCTTCTTATTTACAATGTTTATCACATGTTTTTTTATATGGTTTACTACTAAATCAATGTGGGAACCACCTTTAATGGTAGCTATTCCATTAACAAAGTTGAGGCACTGGTGTTTTTACCTCATGTATTTTCTATGTGGATAGTTAGTTGATTAGTTCTGCAAGCAGTAGTGAACTTAGAAAACCAAGTGAATCTTGGGGAGGTCCCCTATCATTGTCTGGAGTTAGAATGTTGTGGTGTTCTTGAGGATTTATTTGAAATTTGTACCATTGATATTTTGTTACCATTTGTTGCAAAGGGTCATGATTTGGATCAAAACCTGATCCTTTTCTCTATGTTTGTCTTGCATATGAAAGGTTTGATGGATATTAACGGATCAGATAAGATTTTAAAAACTACTTAGGATTTGATATGTGATCAGTTGAAAATGATGGTGAAATTTAGATGAGATATAATCAGCAAAGGGTGATAAATCTCTATGTTGATTTAAGGATTAAGCTCAAAATTAAGCTATGATGGTTGCATAGTTGAATCTGTAATATCTTGACTTTCTAAAGACAATGTCATGAAGTTGATGAATTGCAAATCAAGTGTGGAATGACAATCCCAATAATGGGTGCATGTGGAGGCCACCAACTCAACTGACAATGCCAGCCCATGTCTTGCACTCTACAAACGGTTTCAATATAAGAAGGTTCAGTTAATATTCACCAGCCTAGGTCTTGCAATCCTTTTTCATACCTTCCACTACTCAAGATAGAAGTTTCACTCCTTGGGCACTGTGAATTTGATAAATTTACAAATTTGTCATCAATATTGAGGAGTTGATACCAATTTATTGTGGACCAAAGGATGATAAAGATGAGAAAAAATGAATAAATTTTCTAGCTGAGCTAAAGAAACCCAAAACTTGATCTTGAAACATGAAGTGCTCAGCACTCTGTTACATTGTTACAATACAAGCTTATGTATTTCCTATGCTTCTGCTCGAGAAGGCCTATTGTTCAAGGCACTGTCATTACCCTATTGTAGCTTCATTCTAATATGTTCATGAGTTTCCTTCAGGATTTTTGTAAAACTATGAGCATCACACTCTTTTTATTCTTTGTATCTGACAACTTGACCAAATCAACACCTTTTGGAGCCCCACCATAAAGTTACTCTCTAAAATGAACTTTCATTGATGTATCTATTCATTAAATTAATATAACTGAATTCAATTTGAGATAAAGTCAAATCCCATTGACCAATTGTGTTGTCTGGTAGTGGATATGGTTAAAATGGCACATGGTTCGGTAGCACATATGTTAGAATGTATCCACTACTTCAGTCCAGATCATCTATGTGTTTTTCATTGAATCAAAGTAACCAAATCTTGTAATAAAGTATTGGAAATTACCTTTTATATATTGTTGCAGGCCTATGAAACACATGCTCGATTAGCTCTGGAGGCTGGAGACATGCCCGAATACAACCAGGTACGAATTATTGCGTCATGTAATTTTTACCTGCTGCTTTTGTATCTTGTCTTTCTTTGCAGTTGATGGACATCTTTTTACTTTTTAAATTTTTGTGAGGAAATTAGTGTCTTGTTTCAAACAATGTCCACATTTTGATAACCATGTTCAAATATGATTAGTGTGTCTAGACTCTATATCATATCCTTTCTGATTCCATCTGCTATTTGCAAATCCATCTAAAAAACATTTTATCTTCTTTAATTTTTTGTCTTAATGCCTTTAGGATTAGCCATAGGATTATTTTTGAGAGTTAGGCATTCTCTTCTTATAGTTATCTTGTGCCTCTACTTATGAATGTCAGCAGCATTCTGTGACTATTGTAAGGTACTTTGCATTGTCTTGTTGGAAATGTTGTCATTGATGGCAAAGGAGAAGAAAGGAGCAGCACCTAGTACAAGGAGTTTTTGTAAGTAAATTCAGTTGTGTATATAAAAGGATATGTTTCAGTATTATATGGATATTATTCTATGTGAAAGAGCAGTGATGTGTAATTATATGTACATTGATGATTTAATTACAAAGGTATTCTTGATCTGATATTATAGAAGAAACATTTGAGTTTCTGTGGAAAATATGAAACTCTATGTTATTGACTAACTGGGTTATGCATGTATTGATTGTTGGAATTGTGTGTGAAAGTATGAATAAATTGTTCAGGGTTTGTGGACAGTGTAAACTCTGTACAATTGCAGGGTTAGTATTAATCTTGCAATTAGAGCCGAGAAGGGTTGTATATGTATCGAGGTGTATCGATCACCCACGAAAAGGCTTGAAATCACTTTTCAATTCAGAGGAAAAGAGATGAGTTTTAACTCGACATTTGGTTCATCAGAGTGGCTTGCAGAGTAATAAAAGTTTTGTTATACGGTGTAAGCAGTGAAATGAGAACCATGGTTTGAGAAGTTAAACCCAAAGGAACCTTCTCAGCGCAGTTGAAAGAAGGGCTTTAATCTGTGTTGCAGAGCCGGATTGAATGCAAACAAATGAGGGACACAGAGGTTTGTTAAATCTCTGTGTGGATTGTGTTAAAGTTGGATATAAAAAAAAAGGCGAAGAGCGGAACCCCGAGATAAATGGAACCATGACTTGCAAACAGTGAAAGTGTTTTGGAAAATCAAAACCAGTGGTCTCGCACTTTTTAAAAGTGGTAAGTATAATTGTAAAAAAAAACGCGATATATGTCTTTGGTTGACACGTGGCCATAAGTGGTTTTCGAAAACCATTTATATCGCGCGAATTTAGAGAATTAACCCTCGTGCAGTTAAATTGCGCGAGGACCGTCGGATGAGGGTTTAATTGGAGGATGGAGCGTGAGAGTAATTTAATCGTTGGATTGCCAGTTAAGTTGCGCGGCGAAGGTATGGAGGTAAGGTGTGGGCCCGGTTGCATTATAAATTGATGTGATGTTTTGTTTCAACGTTGTGGGCCATATATGGAGGTGCGCTTGACTTAATACATATGTGTTATGTATTCGTTCTAATGTTATATAGATCAACTTATAAAATGAAGAGTTATGATATGCGATTGAACGAGGATGTGGGGCCCAACAGTTAAATATATGTTGGCACATCGTATGGAATATGATGTGGTTGGTTTGATATAATAATATTTGCATAGTGGAGCATATGGATATAATACTATGTCAACCATTGATGTTTTAAATACAAAACCAAACCTTGTATGACAAGAATATTCAAGTGAAGAGCGCATACATATTTTGATGACTGGCACCTTGGGTTTATTCAAAGTTGAGGTTAATGCGAATAAAGTATACATAAAGCTGTGGGGCCGAATAGTGTTCGGGTTAATGAAAATATGTTGACCATAATACTTGGGCGCATAATGCATGGATTGATATGTTAACCAAAGGTCGGAGTTAATATGTAAGGTCGGGCGAAGGTTTATGGTAACCAAACTGTGGGACCGATGGTTTTCAATGTTTGTTGGGTTAATATGTGCAACACAATTTGATGTGTTAAACCTTGGTGAATGTTTGATACGCGGTGAATATACTGTGGGGCCCGATATATATATATATATATATGGCTTGCATAATTGGTTGTATTTCTTTATAGTCATAGCGTTGAGATAGAAGTAAAGCCTCCACCTTTACTCATTTAAATTGCCAGCACAGGAATTAAACATTGGAGGTTGCCAGATTGTGGACTTGTATTGGAGGCAATTTTTGGGATGCAATTTTATATGCACAGTGAACTTGGAGAATGTGGGTCTGACAAAGGAACACAAAGACTGCAGATTTGAAGAGGTGTGTAGTGAAGGTATTCAGAATTGCAGAATCTGAATTTGAAATACACAGGAATAAAAATGTGGGTTTGCTACACTACAGCAACAGAAAATACAAACACACAATGAGCCAAGAACTGAAAGGGCTAAGTGAATTGAAATACTTATTGTAACTGAAAATGTAAAGTTTTATTTATTTTATATTGTTTGTGATGCAAAGGCAAGTCTCCAAAGGCAAACAAAACTCCACTGTAATATTGAAATTTGTACAGTGTTATATTTTCTCTGAATGAGCAGGACAAAGAAATGAGAAGGCAGAAGTCAAAGAGTCATGGTTGTTCACTTCAAATTCCCTGTAGAATGCAATCAGTCAAGAGGATAACTCTATAAATGATATCTCATATATATGCATAGAGAGGTTAGAGAATGGAGAAATGAGGCAGAGAGTGTAAGAAGAAGCAGGAGAAGACAGAGATGCTGTGAAGATGCAGAGATGATATATGGTAGATATGAAGACTGATGGATAGTAGAAAAGAAGGAACAGAACAGAGCTGATATCTAGGTAAATCAGCAAGTGTTTTCTTTTGAAAGAGTGAGGAAGTTGGAGCTTCTCTATCACGTTGTAGTTTGATAGAAGTCAGTTGTAGCTGGCTGAGGTAGGAGCCTTCTGTAGGTTGGTGCCTGCAGAAAATTGATGGGAGTTGGAGCTTCCTTGCAAGTTCTAGCTTGCATAATTGAGGTAGGAGCCTCCTGTAGGTTGGAGCCTACAGAAAATCAGTGGTGAGAGGGAGTTGGGGTTTGCCTTTGCATCACAACAATAATAAGATGTGGTTTTCTCCCTTTATGGGTTTCCACTTATACCTGTTGTCTATATGCATGATGATTATGTGCTGATACTCTGTATTTATTCTCCTTAATACCTGTTGCTCATTTATTATGACTGTTGTTCCATTGTTTATTAATTTGATCACAAAATGATGATGTGAAGAGTATAAAAGGTGTAAATAAGTTTAAATGAAAAGTTTTAAAAGACCATGAATGGGTTAAACTTATTCACCCCC
The DNA here is from genome assembly GCA_034641835.2 of Pinus albicaulis. Classification (NCBI taxonomy): domain Eukaryota; kingdom Viridiplantae; phylum Streptophyta; class Pinopsida; order Pinales; family Pinaceae; genus Pinus; species Pinus albicaulis. The sequence continues at coordinate 1,727,027,104 of CM076578.1, read as the reverse complement.
CCCTCTCAGTTTAACTAAGGGTTCAACATGTCTTTGCTCATAGTGGTTGAGACGAGTCTCA